>JABFQB010000211.1:0-11925 GCA_022817105.1 Pseudanteris insignis
AGGGAAAAGAAAATTTGTAGTGAATCGGAATGATCGTAGAGAGGCAAAGTGTGCAAGCGAGGATGTTAAAGTACGAGAGAGTACAAGCGAGGTGGGTATGGATCAATACGTCGCACGAGGCAGTGAGAGCGTAGTGTTAGAGGCGCGTGCAACAAAGACGGAACTAGAGCGTGGTGGCTTTGGCGCCGGGGCATATAGCGTTGCATCCGAGGCGCTCACCTTGTGCATCGGCGTGCCCCAAAAATCATTGTAGAAGACGTTCTTAAGAGGTGTGTGCGGCCGTAGGTCGCGATTGTCCTTGACTGCTGAAATGTCGTCGAAGACGAAACCGCAACCCAGGCTGTTGGCGTATACAGCAAACGCGGTTACCGCCACAATCGCCGCGAGTGCTCCCCGTGCAGGCACTCCCATTACAAACACATTGACACGGGGCTTACCGCGTCTCGCCACTCAGTCAAACTGTCCGGACAATGTCAGGGCGAGCCGGGGCGCCGTGACAGACAACATTGTCATTAATCTTTGAGCAAATCGCACGATGTTTCACGTCGTTTTGTCACGCTTTTCGTATCGCGCAAACCGTAGTGTGTTTTTGGCTTGCTCATGATCGTCGCGCTCACGTTGCGCTTCGTCACTTAGTAGTATCTGTAGATGCTCTATGTTGTCGTCGGAAAACTGATAGACTAACACGAATCCAGAAAACTCGCCAACTGCGACGGATCACAGCGACCTACGCAACCGCTCACCGGGCAACGCTCGCAGACGATTGCGCGCGTCAAAATGTCGCGCACGCGCGTTCTGAAGGGCGGGAAAGAGCCACGATTGGGGATAACACCCAAATAATATAAGTGATGTATAAATAGTTATCGAAAATTATATTTGAGAGGTATGGTACAGAATAATAGTTATAAAAATCAATCTAAATAACAAACTCGATGCAGAATCCGAGTCGTGGGTAGGGCTCTGTCATATCGGCAATAGTTATTTTTCAAATCAAAATTATAATTTTGTGTAATTTTGAAATCATAGAACTAAAATTTTTATTTTAGATTGTCTGAAGCCAAAAAAACAGCACCCTATCAACGACCGACTTCGACGCTACCTCAATCAAAGCACTCGTATAATCAGAGCAGACTCAGTTTTATTTATCTTTTTAATGACCTCATAAATATTCAAAACTAAGTTGTCTGTATATGTTTTTTTCAAATTTGAATCACATATTATAACAGAGTTTAAACTCAGTATTTCAATATTGTTTATGTAATTGTATACCTATATATTGAAATATAGGTATATTTGTATTTTATATTGTATGAGTTAAAATACTATTTTTTATTTTGTATTCAAGTTATGAAAGTTTGTATGTATCCAATTGGAAAAACGGCACGATTGAAATCTTGAAAATTATTTTATAACAATATTAGGTCATTATAAATTTTGCATAAACCTCAACTTTAGGCCTCAAGAGAACTGAGAATCAAATGATGTCTATGTTTGAAGAGGATAATGAACACAACTACCGACAAGTAATAATTGACATTTGTAATAATAATTCCTTATATTAACATTAATAATTTTTATAAATATATCACAATATTTTTTTACGATTTTAAAAATATTTAGAACACGATGAATAAAAAATAATATAATAGTACAAAAATAAAAAATTGTCTCATTGTTATTTGTATACTGTTAGTCTATTTGTATACAAAGCCTACGTTTAGAGATCAGTCAAATTTCTTTGACTTCAACATATAAACCAAATTTATTATTTTATATCTAATCGTTTACTGTTTTTCAACATGTAAAACATGAATTTATAATATTTCAATTGCTAATTATTTTTTACAGTTAAGGTGGTGTCCTAGTCGTGGTTAGGGCACTGCCGTATCGGCTTCAGTCAATTTCGAAATAAAAGATAGAGTTTTTATTTAAAAAATAACCAGAGCGCCATTCTATGTGTGACGGAGAATAATTTAGATCCAAATTTTTTACACCGTACGCGAAACTGGTAAAAAATAGTGTGAACGCGTTTTTAAAATTTACTTTTTACTGACAATACTCGATTTTCAAAACGCGCTCACACGATTCTTCGTCAGTTTTGTGTAAGATGTAACAGTTTATGATCTAATTTATTCTCCGACAAACATAGAATGTCCCTCTGGTTTTTCTTTTGCTAAAAAACCAAAAATAAAATTTTTATTTTCAAAATAACTAATGCCGATATGACAGTGACCTAACCACGACTAGGACACCACCTTAATGCTTGTTTTGAAGTCACAAAATTACTAAATATTGCATAGCATTCTTAATATTTGAAAAATGTTTTTTTAAAAAAAATATGATACAATTGGTAAATTTATCCTATGAGTGGGAGAAATATTTTTTGAATACCTAAAATGACAATTCCTTAAATGCTTGTATTCTTAGTATTGTGTAGGAGTATAAATTCAGTATTAGATGGAATTGAAAAGGATTTATTTTTTCCATCTCAACCAATTCATTTCTATTTCAAATGAGTTTAATTTAGAACAAGAATCACATATCCTCGTAAAATCTAAGTTTTCTTTAAAGTATTATTCCGTAAATTATATGGAACCCTTGAATTATACACTCTTATTTTTTACTTATTTAGAAATTTAATTTTCGTAATTTAGTATTTGGTAAAACGATAATAGTCGTAACAGTGATCGGGATATTGAAACAAAAAACTTCGCAAACTAGTAGTTTGTGGTACTAGGAGCGCCATCTCATGAATTATGAATGAACTGTTTGTAAGTTGCAATTCAAATGAAATTAAATAATTAAATAAAAAAATAAAAATAGTATTATAGATAATTTTAAACAGATAGATCTTGATTTATAAAAATATATAACAGCTTTTTAAAAATATTAATTTGTTAAATATCATAATATTTATTAATCATCAGTTTAATAGCAATTTTTTTTGCAGTGACATAAATTATAATATATTCAAAAAAGATATTATTCATAGATAAATTCGTATAAATTTGTTTGAAAAAATGAAATTGATTATTAATTGACAATTAAGTAATTTACTATGAATATTTCTATATACCAACAGCAGATACAATATATTTATAACACTGAACTCTAGAGGGCAGAATGTAGATTAAACGAGAAAAGTATTACATAGATGGCATCGTCTTTGACATTTTTCTCACACAATCCTTGGTAATTTGATTTTGCAACTTTACGATTTTTATTCCACGACCACCAAACAGTGGAGAGTGAAATCGATTAGTTAAATGAATTTGGCACGATAAACCTATAACAAATAAAATTTTGTGTACATTGTGCACATTTGAACAATAAAAATGGCTGCTTTTATTCCTAAAAATAGCCTGTTAACAGCAAGTGAGTTCATTTTATTATTAATCTACAATATGTGTAGTTTAAAAAATGATTTCACCTAAGTGTATGTTTATTAATTTATGAAGTATGACAAACTGTAAGTCAGGGCATCAATCAATTATTTGTTTTTGGCTTACATAACTTCAATTAATAAGGTCATGTTTGATATGAATTTACAGGTAAATTAACAGTTCGTGCCTCATATTCATCTGTTCAAGTATCATGTTATTCTGATAAACCGTATATAATAGAAAATCCATCAACTCATGCATTAAAAAGAGGAACAGGTGGACGTAGTTCATTTAGTGGAGTAGTATGCACAATTTTTGGCAACAGTGGTTTTGTTGGAAAAACCCTTGTTACTAGACTAGGGAGAATAGGAACTCAGGTATTTAATTAATAATTATTTCTTTATAATAACTGGCCATCATTTATTTAGTGTCATTTTTTACGAGCATTCTTAAATAACTACAAGAGTAAATAAAGAGAAACTTTTAATAATTATTTTTCAATTTTTGTTGTTTACAGAGATGATAACATTGAAATGTAACAACAAGTTTTACTCAGTATTTAAAAAATAATATAGTGTAATTTTTTTTCAATTCATAAATAGTAATTTTAGTAATGTTTCAGTGTATATTAAAAAAATGTATTCATTCAAAATTTATCAATATACACAATTTATATTTTTTTGAATAAAATTCTTTTGAAAATATTGAACCTTTTACGTAAATATCTTACAAAATGCATAGGTTGTATACATATTTATATATAAATAGATAACATATATGCTTATTAAAATATTAAATTACATCTTACTGTGAAATAAAATGTATAACTCTATTCCTTTTTAAATCTTTATCTACGTTTGTAGTGGTTCTTATTATGCAAAATCATATAAGGAGTAACTAAACATAAATAGTATTTCATTGAAATGTGATGTTTTCACAGATGATATTGCCATATCGATCTGATCATTACAGAGTGGCACATTTGAAATTATGTGGAGATCTTGGTCAAATTTTATATCATCCTTTTGAACTTGATGATGAAGATTCAATTCGAAGAAGTATCAAGTACTCTAATGTGGTTATCAATCTTATAGGAAGAAATTGGGAAACTAAAAATGTCTCTTATAATGATGTTAATGTTGAGGGTCCAAGACGCCTGGCTAGGTTATGTAAAGAAATGGGTGTCAAACGATTTATTCACATGTCATCTTTGAAAGCTTCTCCTAATCCTCCAGTATGTAAAATATCATATTTATCATTATTTTATGTAATAAATTCATAAAATTTGAATCTTAATTTTATTAATATAAAAAACCTGGCAATTTGAATTAATTTTTACATAGGAACTACGTATTAAAGGAGGCTCTAAATTTTTAAAATCTAAATGGGAGGGAGAAATGGCAGTTAAAAATGAATTTCCTGAAGCTATTATCATCCGTTCTGCCACAATGTTTGGAAGACTTGATAAATTTTTACATTTGTATACCCATGATAAAAGAACACAACATAGGTAAAAAAGTTCTATTAACAGTATTTATCACTTATATGTACAACTTTTACAAATATTTGAAATATTTAGAAGTTCATATCTATGGAAAGGTGGAGAAATGACAGAATGTCAACCTATATGGGTAGGAGATGTTTGTCGAGGCATAGTAAACATTGTAAATAACCCCAAAATATCAGGGCAAGTTTATCAATTTGCAGGGTCAGTGAAAGTTAATTCATTGTAGTAAAGAATTATTTATTCCCACGAAGGTATTAATTTTTCATTTAATTTTTTAGCCCACGTCGTTATAAATTGAGTGATATAATAGATTGGTTAAACGAATTCGTGAACAAAGAAACAACTGAAATGGGTCCAGGTAAAATACATGAATATCAAAGTTTACTGCAATGGAAATACATGGAATTTAGAGAAAAATACAAATTTATTTCGCCTAGTCGAATTTTCTTCACTGAAGGAATTGAGACGGTATACACATTTTTTTAAAAATTCCAATTAAATATTAAAATTATCTTTCATCATAATCAATTTAACTTTATTACTTTTTCATTTTTGAAGATTTCAAATTACTTATATATATGTTTATTAACTTTTTTTTTATCAATCATATTAGTGATTTTATTCTTAGGTTATTGGTACACTGAATTTATAAATATTAAATATTTAACTATATCATATTTTTGTATTCAAGATGTAATGAAATTTAATTTAATATAAATACCTTAAACATAAATTTGTATCCAGGAATGTATTTCTGAGGATATAATAAAGGGTATCCCAACTATTGAGGACCTTGGGGTAGATAATTTAGAAACTGTAGAAAATATGGCTTTGTGGGAACTCAAACACAAACGAGAAGATATATATTATACCGAATCATTGTCAGAGCATACCATGCCACCATTTGCAACAACATTACCCTTGAAATTGAAAGAAAATTAGAAGCTTAATAAATTTAATCTCTAGAATATGTGAGGTTTGATTATTTCACATTAATTATGCTAAAATATTAAAAATTATAAACTTTTCAATGTTAATATTTAACATGCCATGTAATATATAATATCTGTAATAAAGTAGTTCAAAATTAAAATTGAAGAAAAAATTTAATAATGCAATTAAACATTAAGGCAACATATTTTTTACAACTTGATTTATTTTATTTATCATTAATTATAATTTGTTAAATATGAATAAGAACAAAATGCAAAACTTATTGTACAAAGGAATTAAAATAAATATGGAAAAAATTAGAAGTATATTAAAAACATAAATTCTATATCGTTATATTTCAATTTAATTTATTTTTTATGTATTTATTCCAATTTTCACAATAAGTTATTTTGTAAACATACATGAAATTTATGAAATCAGGATCAATAATATTGATGAAATTCTAATTTTGATGACCATTACTATTTGATGATCTTATCAATCGCACTAAACAATTTTGCGGTTTACAAAAATTGGACAAAAATGCAAATATTATCTAGAATTATTGAGATTGCTTTAATTGATAGTTACACAGTATATAAAAATAAAATATATACTTTTTCCAGAAGTTTAATTGAATTGAAATAAAAAAAAATTATATTGTAACATTAACATTAACACACTTTTTCATCAAATTCGTTATAACTAATAATAATTCGCAAAAGGTTTAAAATTTATGCTTAAAAAAAACATATTTATCGCTAATTAGTCTTGCTTAAAATAGAAGTTACTTAATTTCCCAGACTATGACATTAATATTAATTATTTCATTTCATTCGAATTTAAAAAGTTCTGTTTAAAGAATGTTCTTATGTTTTCATTTTAGCATTCTTTTGATTTATAATTCATATAATTGAACATTTTTTGAAATCTATGTTAAGTAATAGTGCATGTTAAGTTCGATATGCAGTTTTTTAAAATTTGAAACTAAAATTTTATCGTTCAAACTGGTTTAATTGTTTGAATGTTTAAACAGATTTTGATAAAGATCTAAGGAAATATAACTTCTACATATTAAGCATAGAGCACTCGTTAATGTTTAATTATTATCATTATTGTTGCTATTATTATTTACAATACAAATGAGTTATTTTATAAGCTAGTCGAGTGATATTTTTTAATCGAATTCCATTTAACTCTTTGTATCAAAATGCACTTTATAATCTCTCATGATTTAAATTGAGTAACATTCTAAATAAAAAAAAAAATCATTCAACAGCTTTACGTGTTACCTAGTGATATATTGTATGCAAATATTTCTGTCATTCTGCTTAAATTATTAAACCTTAAATATGTAGTAAATTTGTACTATGCAATCATACGCTTATTTGAAATAAACTTTGCTGTGTTACAATTCACTATACGCATGATTTAATACAAGTTTCAGCGTTAATTATTACGAACACAGCATGTACATCTGATTAAAATTTAAGTGATAATTGTAGCGATAAACAATCATTTGAATAAAGTATAATAATATTCATTCTTTTGTTAAATTGATTAATTTATCTATGATTCCATACAATTTAATCATTAAAAAAAAATCAAAGTAATATTATCAACAAATTTTTTTCTTATATTTTTATCCATTAATAATGAAATCGACTTTTATACAATTCTTATGCGCTAGATACTTTCAAGATGTCATTGAACGACGATATGCACATACTATCGTTTGCAATTCAGAGGCAGTGTATAATTTTTGAAGCACATTGAATATTATAATGCCTAGCAATAAATATACTTTTTTTATGTGCAGTAGTATACGGGTAATAACTGTAAATACCATACTTCTCTGTTAAGTTTTACTTTCGTGACATACTTTTTCATCTTAATTTATATATCATTCACTTAATATTGTGGTACAGTTATATTTTTGTTTTTAAAAAGCGTGGTAAGTGATACAGTGATGACTTATGATATGATCACGTTTTTTGATGATATTGTATAGAAAAATTTTATTATTTTAATGTATTTTCATGGTTACAACCAAAATAACAATAATGATTCATAAGTGGTTGGAAATTGATGAACAACCAAAGTTGTGTTATTTAGCATGTAAATAATTATAACTACTTCATTTTAGTATTTAATAGACATTATTAATATTGATATGATCAATTATAAATATAATAATCCTATCTTGTGATAACAAAGATTTTAATTTAACAGTCAAAATTTGTCATAAAAAATGTATACACATCAAAAAATAAAACAAAAAAAATAACTAATTATGCTAAAACAATAAAATTTCTTTTTCATTAATTTGTTTTTAGTATGATTAATAACATATATACCGATGTATAAATATTGAATTATTGAATTATAATAGTAATATATTATAATAATTAGGCCAAGTAAGTACACGAATAGAAATTAAAGTTAAAATTCCTATAAAAATGACAAAGTGAGTACAGAAGTACAAATTCTTCAAATATTTGGAATATTTTATAGTAAAATTAGTGATGTTTAAATCAAAGTGTACAGTGTTTATACTAGAAACTGATAAAAAACTATCAATATTCACCCAAAAAACAACGTCTGTACTCAAGTGCTTTTTTTATAAGAAAATTAACTGTAACATTTTTCTCCGTGTAGTCATATTAATAAAACCTAATTTTAAGTATTGGATTGTACTGAAACTTTTTGGCAATTTTTATGTGACTTATTGTGCTATTATCATATTGTGCTGAATACAAAAAATTACTTATAAATTTTTCTTTCGTTATTTAGTCGTTAAAAATGAAGGCTATGAATATTTTAGTACAAAAATTGTATGGTAATTATAAAATTATTGTTATAAATTATATGCTTGTTTTATATTAGCATGAAAATACATATACAGATAAAATATTTTAACAATTTTCAACCTTATAACTTTCAATGTTCTACCAATTTTTTTCTCATATTGTTCAAAGAAATAATTATATCAATCATATACAATTTAAAGATATTCATTTTCGTTGTAGTAATCATTCACATAATTTCTGGTTGATGACTAAAGGATCATATAATTCAAATGAAAGCAATGCACCTTGTTGTCGATCATTTAATTTAAATAAATTTTTATTCACATTTTTGTCAGTTCTTCAAGGTAGAACATCATTGATTTAATAATAATTCCTTCAGTTATCAACTTGAACAATGTATGACAATTTTTCATTTATTTTATTTTTTATATATTAATTACATTAAATTTGATTATTACTTTTGTATAATTTATCATCGAAGCATTTTTTTTGTAATTTTTATTAACCGTGTGAAATAATTTAAGTACTCATGCCTTAATATATATGCATATCCTTAAATATTCTGCATTATCAATAAAAAAATCCCTAGACTTTACAATTATAAAGGTATCCTTAAAAGTTTTATTACTTCTGAAAATACTTTATCAATAATCAATTTCCTACAGTCATTAGTTTAATTTGTTTAAAAAATTATTTGAATACATATTTCTGAATAATCGTTATTCTAAAGCCATATAACAATTCACATATTTTCGCGTTTGAAGGCAAATGTATACTTTCATAATTGAAATCGCAAGACAATTCGTCGGATAGAATAAAATACTTGCATGAGTAATGGAACTTGAGGTTATCATCGAAGAAAGAAACATTGAAATTCGTATGTTTTTCCACTCCATCGAACAGTAATTTATGCTTCACTTACAGTAAGTAATATAGTTATTATTTTGGCATGAAAAATTAAATCACTTTCAAAAAAATCATTTTTTATCCGTTCAGCGTGTTGGTTTTTTAAATAATTCTAATTTTGAATAAAATTTCAAAACTTTTTATTGATGTATTTTTTTGTCATGTATACTACCTAAATTTAAATGATCAGTATATCCAATGAACAAGATTCTTCAAAATAAATACCCATTTGCTTCCTCCCTCAGAGAAACAGAGATAAGATAAAAGATTACAGGGAGATTTTAGAGTAAATGACTGATGTTTCGCTGCCTCATAAAAATTTTTTATTGCCATACAAAATTGTATAGCCACCGCAAATATGATGTGATCAAAAATCTGAAGGTCAAGATTTGAAACTATGTAATATTTAACGTTTCGTATAGATATGTTTTGGTTTTGATATGAACTTAATTTATACAATTTTAGTAAATTTAATTATAATTAATACTTAGATATTTCTAATACATTTAAATTATAAAACTAATTTAAAACGATTAAACATAAAAAATGTATAAATGTAATAAATATTATCATCAGTGTGAATAATGAACTGTCTAAATAATTTTGATTATGATACAACGAGTAATCTTGCTCAACGTAACAAAATTAAAGTCACGTTAGGAAGTTGGAAAAATTTTCTCCAGCAATTAAGTATGAATGGAATAGTACAACTCGGTACAAAGTTTGTGCTAAATAAGAAGTAAAACTTGTTTACAATGTATTTCCGAAATGTTTTAACGACCAAAGTTCTCACGAAACGCAAGTTACTTGATCAGTCTTGGCCGATGATAATGATCCATAGAAAAAAGATCGAGTATTGAAATCAGTGATACGGAATCGTATTAATTGGATGACGACCGAGAAGCGAATTTAAATTCCGAGTGCACTGATGAGTGTTTTGGAAACGTTCAAAAATGAAACTGGATGGCTATACGTTGGAATAAGGCCAACCACAAGTTAAAGTTACAAGTACGCGAACATGCCTAGAAGCTAATGACTGTAAATACATTCAAATTTCAATACGAGTTTCCAACAAATATAACAGACCACTTGTTTACTAAGATTTGACGAGAATTGTTCGCGTTTGACTAAACAAAGTTCACGTTTAACGGCGGATATTTTACGTATAACGATTACCCCAGAGAGCATTACAGTTACAGTCTAATTTAGTCGTTTAATTATTACAAGTAAAAAAGAAAGAATTGTTTGGAATTTAATTTTATGATTATGGCACTTGAACATTGGTATTCGATTTTACTTAAACTTCAACCTATCTGCTTGATAACTGGTTATAAAGCATTGAAGTGTAAACGAATTTGGGGTTAAATTCATTGGATAATTGATGAAAGCATAAATCGAACTTTGTAGTTCTAAATACATTGACCTTGTTATATCAGTATGACATTATTCAATAACCAAACTCAATGAGATTTTTCCTATAATCAATTTGTATGATAATTTAATCGCAAAGATCAATTAACTGACATATATTGTTATCCATGGGTAAACTCGTCGGATCTGATGGTTGTTTGAACTTCTAATTTTGCGATACTAATAATGACCACTTTTGGAGCTGTTTCATTGCACTCGAACTTAAATTATCCAACGTTCGAACTTTTCGGAAGTTTATTGCGAGTTTTCCTTAAGCAAATTATCTCGGAATTCCACGGTGATTGAAGTAAGCTAAAAGTTCGACGATGAGTCCATAGAATTTTGAAATTTGGGATGGAGCTATGAGCTTTAACAATGACTAAAGCTGCAGCCAAATTTAGTTTTAAGTTATTGTTCGAAAGCTGCACATGGAGCGTTAACTCCTGTCTAATCTACGCAGGCCGTGGGCAAAGAATGCAGTGATGATAGAAGAAAGCGCACTGAATAATTTAGTTGTTTTGGTTTTGTTGAATGTGCGCGCGCGTTAGATTGTATCAATAAATTAGGGTGGAAGAGTGGCGAAACTTGGGAGTTGTAATACGAAACTCGTTGCGCGAGTGTGATTCGGTACGGTTGCTTCTCGAGGGCGGTTGGTCTGAATGAATGACGCGTGTGAATTAGGATTACGTCTTATCGTTAAAGTCTTGAAGCAAAGATAGATGATTAGGGCTGTAATTGAGGGAATAAATTGATGTCGGTTGTACGGCGGGGTGTCGAGGCAGCCCGGTCGCTACGCCAGCAGCACGCGAATCGGAACGCGCGAGAAGAATATGGCGCGCAGGTGGAATCGGACCAGCGGGACCATCGCACTGGAGCCGGGAATGTCCTTGACCCATCTGTCGTGGCCGCGGGCACAGAGGACCCAGTCAACGCCACTCCTTGGCTTACCGTGGTACTCTATGTGGGAGATGCCGTC
>JABFQB010000212.1:0-11906 GCA_022817105.1 Pseudanteris insignis
CTTGAGAATTCTATTCGAAGCAGGAAGTTTTCTTTCGCGGGTCCTAATTTTAGTACGTGAAAAGTAGGTCGATTGGGTTGAATGAAGAAAAATCAAACTAGGATTAAGTGTGGGATTCTTGTGGCATTTCATCTGGGGACTGCTCTTATCTCATTAGATAATGCGGACTTATTTTTTTCGGGCCGATAAAATTGATGGAACTGCCGAATGTCGCGATATATATATATATTTTTTTTTCTAAAGTTTTATTTCTTTACTGAGAGAAAAATTCTATTAAATTTACTATGTTAAGTAGTACTTTGAAGACATAACTGAAAAGCGTTTAAAAATTTCTATGTAAAATAGTAAATTTGAATAGAATTTATATATAATTTAAATATAAAATATTTTCACTATAATTTGATGAATATTTACTACTTTACATAGCAATTTTTCGAGTGACGTCTTTAAAGTACTATTAAACATAGTAAATCTTCATACAATTTTTCTCTCAGTGTTTTAATAGTAAACTTGTGAATGTATTAATTAATATGTTTAATATATATTTTATACGATTAGAAAATGAAAATTTTATTTTAGTAATCGTATTTTTGTACAAAAAATCAGCTAATTATAACGTCAACAATTTTATTCCTATTTTTTAGTATTAGTTATTTGTAGCAGTTATTATTATTGTTTACTTGAAATTAAATTAATTATAATTAATTTTTCTGCATTTGCATAAAATACCAGTTGAAAATTTATCGCGATCCTCTTGTGAGAAGATGATACACATATTCAACTCATGTACAATCGTTATTTTTTTCCAACCGAATGTTTCGAACAACAATTTACAGTTAAGATATTTGAATTGAACTATTATTAGAAGATCTAATCATAAGTTTATCACGCGACTTATCTCAACCGAAATCAAACGGTTAGATAAATCTATAAATTCATATATAACAAGATTATCTTCCAAAATAATGTATACAACGACATAGATTTCAAGAACAATCCGGAGTAAAAACTTTTTACTCTAACTTTTTTTAAACTTTCAACAAAACTGTAAAAACAGTCTAATTGCGTTAGTAAAAGTTTTTTATTGTAGAATCAAAATTTTGACTATTTTTTTTTTGATTAGAATTAGCGTTACTATGAACCTACTAAAAGTATATGTGATTTAAAAAAAAATACTGTATTTGATTTCATTTATATGAAATTAATAAAAATTTTTAGATTTTAAAAAATAATTGAGTTATGCTCTAACATTATTATCTTCGTTTTTTTTACTAACACTGAAAGAAAAATCAATAAAAATTGTAATCAATCATTTAAGAACTGTTGTATACAGAAATTCTTTCAACAATTTGTTACTTTTAATTATAAATTTTACGAAGAAAATAAAAAATATTGTTAAAAATATCACTGTAAAAATAGTGCTTTTTTTTTAGTGTAGAGTAATCAATTGTTTTGTGCTGACGTTTCAAACCCTATAAAATCGCACGCAACGGGAATAGAACTCGAGACCTTACGAACATTATGTTAATGCCTAACTAAGCTATCGCGACCTATCAGGTTGTTAAAATACTTTTCTAATGACACTTTATACACGATGCTAATAAATAAGTTTATTAGTTTTAAATAATTAACCATAAATAAAAGTATATTTTGTAAATTCGAATAAATAAGGTTCCCATTAAATGAATATATATTTGAGACAAATAAATGTCTTTTTTAGCTGAAAATAATAAATAAATGCACACTGTGGGAAAAAATTTAGTCAAATACACATCAACTAAATTATGTATATGGCTTATATATAATATATATTCATTTTGATTGAATGAAACTTAGAATATAATAAATTATAATTTAAAATGAATAAAACTTTTTCTTTGTATCAATTATATTTTTGGTTGATGCATATTTGATGGCATATTTATTTAAAATAATTAAATTTTTTTCTGAGTGCATTAGTTTTGAATAATGTGCTTGCATTTAACTCAAATATGTACTTCATTGATAAATATAAAAATTAATTAAACTTTTTCTAGAAATAAATTTTGTTTAAATAAATACTTTTATTTAAATCAATTTAATTGTTTTCTCTGAGTGTAGTCGCAGGGAAGAGAGGATATTCGTGAATAGCCTTGCTCGTCGGATAAAATAACTTGGTTAAACAGACATTTGATATGAAACATTAGTAACCTTCATTTTATTAAACGCGTACCGCTTTTATTGCTCACATATGAATTATAGTTATAATATTGTAGAATTATTTATAAAGGAATTGATAATGAAATTATTTTGTTAGATGATTTTTGCGAGAATTTTTAGTTATTACAATATAAAATAATTATTGACAGTGAGATTGAAAAGTAAATGTTCAATGTATATACGCTTTTTACTTGTATAATTGACTTATGCATTCTGGAAAGTTCCTTATTATTTTGAAATAGAATTTAATTAAATAGTTGTAATAAACAAAAAATTCATAATAATGTTATTAATTTAATTTTGTTAATTTATTAAGCAACCATCACAATGGCATAAATGTAACTCAAATTAGCGATTTCAACAACTGCAAGCACACAACAATTTTGTCAATATAACCAAAATTTGGTGTATTTGACAAAACTTTTTCATATTAAGAAATTGTTAAATTAACAAAATTTTATGTTGAAAATATACTTGTCAAATCGATGAATGCTGCTTAACCTAAACCTTCTATTCAGAAGTTTGTCATTCATCAAAATATTTCGATCAATTCAACAAAATGCGTTTTACTGAATCGATCACGTTGATTGAACAAAATGTTTCATTGTTATGAACCTAATAATTGTTTCAATTAATTAAATGCGTTCAACCAAAATTTTTTCTTAATCCAAATATACATTTCTGTGCGCGTGGTACTAAAAAAAACATTTTTTTTCTTTAATTTTTCAATGAAAAACTTTAAATGGTCAATGTAAAAAATTTTATGAAATCGATAGAAAATAAAAAAAGTGAAAAATTGGTGACCATTAAAGTATACAGAATTTGAACTATTTTTATGAATTAAATTATTATTAACTGCAGTTTCATCTTTAATGCAACATTAAGATTTATTCAATCAATTATGAGACATACATGGGATGATGAAATAGTTGAATGAACAACGTACGTAATTTATATGTCATGCATACGTTTCCAATAAATATTCACGTCGCAATTAAGATTACATATACGTAACTATATATTCATTATATATGACCGTATATAAGCAATTTTGGTATGTAACATGTATATAATATATGTGGACCCATATATTAATATAGATAATCCCATAAACGTAATTCTGTACATAAAATCTAAGAAAAAAAGTGTATTGTAATGGTTACACAAATATTCTACTTGGACTAAACAGCAAATAGTAGGAGAAAAGACAAATAACCCTAACGGACGAAAATATAATTGAGGAATATACACAAAATATATTTTATATAATTACGTATATGTTTGCGGCAAAAAATTAGATATTTGGTAAATTTATTTTCTAAATACACGGAAAAAAATAACTCGGAGTTACTAGCAGAATTTTGACAGAATCACTAATATAGTATGATAATTTCAAATCTACTAAATGTGGTATAATAATGATTCCTAAACAAGTTGACTGTCTCAGTATTGCCAAAATTATTTAACTGTCTGATTGATTTTACCTACACGGCATTAGAAAAACAACGTTATTTGAATTGATATAATTGTTAATCGAAACTTGACGATTAGTCAATGATGTTACAGATATATTTATTCTTTTGTTTCAATGTAGCTTTTATCACTGTCACATATTAAATAAACGAATGTAAAATTTTTCGTATATATATATATATATATAATATATATGCATAACCTATATGATCATGATTATAAATTGAGTATGATGATTCTTACTATACTCATTCATAGCATTAGCCAAATATCAATCGTTGATTTTAATATATAAATTAGCCATTTTTATAAAATTTTCTTAGAAAATCAAGCAGAAATTCATAACCATACGTTTATTGCTGTAATTCATAGATTATTTAATATATACAATTTATATATTTCGAAATATATTCATAAATAAATAATAATATATTTTTTATATACTTAAAGCGGCAAAATCTTATATATCGTAAAATATATTTTGTAAATATATTTTCGTCCGTTTGGGAAGTAGTTGGTAAGCATAAGATAGTAACCATTACTATCCAAATTTTTCTCAGTGCACATATATCGTCGAAGTATCATAAATATAGTAAAATTTGATATAATACTTTTCTCAGTGCATCTTCTTGTTTTCAAACTGAAATAATATTTCCTCTGAGTTTGAGTATCAATCCACTCATTGAAAAATTATTTTTACTCAGTTTCAGTATAATACAATTCAAAGTTTAAGAATAAATGCTTTTAAAAGATTCCTAAGTAGAAAATCAACAAATCAAGAGTAAAATCCATTTAAGATAAATTCACTGTTTTAACACTGTAACCATGTTAACGTCGCAAATATTTAACTTCATTCGCCATCAACTCTTCTTGTTGTATTTTTTAATTGTCATCATTACCCCGAGTTAATAATGAGATTAATACACGACAGTGAATACGAGATGAACTCGTAATCCTGAAATTCGGTCGAGCGTACATCGAAGCCATTATCAGCGATCAAAGTTATATACTCGTAATATTAACATTAAATTATTTTGATTGATGCTCGATTTATCTCTCGACAAGCCCGAGGAACAAAATGAGTGATAACTCCTAATTCCGAGATAAACACATCGCGCTGCGTAAATGAAGTACTTCTTTCGTGTATTAAACTCTTATCTCAATCTTTATGTGCTCTTATCGATTGAAGATTAAAGAATTGTGAACGGGCGGGAAGAAAAAGAAAGAAAAAATTACGTGTCAACGTTTTTGTAAGCCGGGCAATGAAAATGATCACGAGCTCGTTATGTACTCAGCTTCTGCCTGTGAAATTAATCGCTTCGCTTCGTGAAAAAGGATAAAAAATATGTACACACACGTGTACCGGCGCACGCATACGCCGATAAAAGTACGATAAGATTTAAATGGGTGAACATCATCGACCGCGCCGACACCCGAATTATCTGTAGACATGAGACTTGACCCGAAATATATAGAGCACACGGCGTCTTGTAGGAACGGCAGATAAAAATATCTGTAAACAATTTATTACAAAACCACGGTACCATCCATTGGATCCCGATTCATTGTACTGATGCTCGGAAAAAAAAATAATTAACGAGTCCGCCACGACCACCCGTGCCCGAAACGATATTTGAACGCATCCCGTTCAAATTGAAGAATCTTAACTTTTTCGGATTATCATTTCTAGTTCAACGAATGATATCGCTGTTGCGACAATGATGACAGAAAACTTATTCAATATAAAACTTATTAAATATTCTATTTTTATAAAAAGAAATTCATTGTCAAATGAAAAATTAGTGACCAAATAAACATTAAAAATGCAAATAAATATGATTACCATGAGAATTACAAAAATTAATATTAATTAGTAAAAAGTCAATTAGATGAAAGTAGAATTTATTTACTCTAAATAGACAACAGTTGTTAATTTTAATTTTTTAAATTTTTATCTCGAATTTTAAATTTAATTTACTAACTCTTATTTTAATCAATAATAATAAATATAATCATAATTCAATTATGACGGTAACAACAAAAATGCGTGTATCTCTGAATTATTGAAGTTTTTTGTCGAAAGAAACGAAGTCCAAGCTTCGCTTAGGGATCATTTTGCCAGTCAACTGTAAACCATAAAAAGCGTTTCACGCGGCGTAAATGGCAAATTGCTCAATCAAATGTTTGTATACATAATCTGTTCACGAATTCAGGCATTGGGCAATTTTCCTTCGAGCATTTTCACTGGCGCCTACTTCATACGTACGATACGCGCCGCCACGTTAATTATATAATCATTAATTTATTGTTCATTTCAACGACGCTATCTAATGGTTTTCAAATTTCACTCGATCTGCGCGTTTCGTTATAGCGCGCCAAATGTTCGTTACAGCGCTAGGAAAAGTCAGCATCATTTCCCGCAACTGTAATGGTGCATTCGAATTAATTATAATTCGATTTTCAACCATTATGTGATAGAGTTCGAGCAAAATAATTTTCAGGTTTCGTTTGACCAACTTGAAATTTTAGTTTGATATGTTTTTACTATTTTTGAATTTGTGTGTCAACTAAAAATTACTTTTCAGGCTGAAGTAAATTTATAGATTATGAATTCTGTGATACATTGTATATAACATATAAATTAACATTTCGTAATTAATTATATTTTTAACGGTATCAATCTAAACTTTTTAACATAAAATTAATTATTTATGAAGATTCGTAATTTTTATTAATTTATACCTATAAAAATGAAAATTTGTCTTGTGTTTTATTATAAATGCTGGGAATTCGAAACAAAATTTGATTTTAACGATTAAAATACACTATTTTCTTATTTTAAGTCAATGTTTAGAATTAAATATGTTGTACGAATAGTTTTGTTTATACCCATAAAAATGAGTTAGCATTGTGAAAAATAGTGTTTCTTTTTAAAATATTTCTGTAGATGAATTTTAAACATTTTTTGGCGTTTCCTACGTTAAAGGTTAGGCTGAACAGTGTATTGGTATTAAGTTTATTACCAAATTCATTTGGTAATAATTTGATAATAATTGTTGAAGAATAATAAAAAATATATAATAAATATTTTTAAAAATAAAATATTTTTAAACTAAATTATTCATTAAAATAAATTCATTATATTTATTTATACTATTTAATAAAATATAATAACGAACATTTTTTGAATTACACAAAAGTATTTATTAACTAAACGAAAGTTATAAGTCACAGTTCTATTAAATATCGTATTGACAAGAACGAGACTAATTATAATATTTTACTGAATTTTTAAGTCAAAAAATATTAATCAAATTATTTGTTTATTTTTTTGTGACATAAATAAATTTATTGTTGTGTCAAATAAATTGAACTAGTTATTTCAAATAATTATTGATTGAGTCTTTGTGCCGAAGAAAAAAAAATATATGTAATACTTGTCATAAATACAATTTATCAGGAACTAATATATTTTGTCTCGAGTTGTATATACGGTCATATATTCTAAATATATGCAATCATAACTACAGCATAAAAATTCATGGACCCATAATATTTTTTATTAGGTTCTGACAATAATAATTACAATAATTTACGTTCAGCCACCGAAATTTATAACATCAAGTTTAATTCAGTTATGATCACTTTTTTTCCCTTTTCCCTCAGTCTAACAATTTACAAACATTGTCTTCAGAATAGTCGGCTTCAATATTTGCTGTTAGCAGTTCCAATATGTTTTGCTACAAGAACAAATATTCTTCTTTGCTGGTATTGCAGTTCGTTAGTAAATTTTTTTTTTGAATTTTAACATTTCTATGTTATGAGTTTATCTATCTCTCTCGCACAATTGACAAAAATGATAATTTATGTAAAATTATGAATAAATTTAAAAAAAATCGCTCTATGTTGCTTTCAAGTATCAACTGATCAATAAATCTATAACTTTAAATACAAATTTTATGTTAAACTGTGTCTAAAATCTTGAAACAAAATGAAAATTTATTCTTAGAAACCAAATTTTGTTCTAAGAATTCGAAAAAAATTTTGAATAAAAGATGTATTTAAAGTTATATTATATAATATTATCCAATTGATACTTGAGATTAATATAGAGCGATTTTTAGAACATTTATTCTCAATTTTGAACAAATTAACATAACTTTAAAGTGTGCGAGAGAGATAGATGAACTCCTTGATAGTTCACCTTAAGATGAACAATTTCTTTTCCCAATCCAGGTACGACAATACGAAAGTATCAAATTATCCGCGGCTACTGACTTTGTCAACGCCGCATTTATCTAATACTTATCTAATACCAATATGTGACTATCTTACGAGTCAAAGTCACGTTGACCCCTGCATGCGCCAGCCTTCGACAAACTCAACTCAATCATCACGACTTATTTTATATTCGTTCAAATTTATCGGTTCTTTTCATGCGTCGCATAATCGATTAATATTCGAGTTATTAATAAATGATATATCAATTCTCACGGATTCGTAGATTTCATTGGCTTACAATAATGAGTGCACGTAAATTGTGATTGTTATTTGAAAAAAAAAAAGAAAAAAAATAAAATAAAATAATTGTGGGTACGGTATCGGTATATAAATATACTCGTTTGATTTAAATAACTAAAAGTGTTTGAAACTATACTGTCAAAGAGCGTTCTTGAATTTAATAGACATTTAATGAGCATGTTTCCTTGAATCTATAAAAATAATTCTCAAATTCCTCTGCTAAGCGCTTTATTCAATTTAATGAGCATTAAGTGTCGCGGAAATATGAATTGTTAAATTTCACTAAGGTGTTATTTCATTTTATAATCAGAAAATTGTAGTTTCAATGTCAATGCAATTGAGACCTTTTGTTTTTTTTTTACAATCAAACAACAGATAAAAACATTCTTATCACAATTTCTTACGAGTGTAACAGTTACACGAATCCAGTGTTAACGATAATTTGGACTGTTCGAAACGTCAATCGTAAGAATTTATTATGGTAAACGTCAGAACTGTCAGGGACAATTTGAATGATAATTTTTGATACGCATTGATCCGTCGTCAAATTCGAAACTTTCGCGCTCACGCGTGAGATATTTATAACACGGCAACTTATCTTGCCAACAATCCGCATAAATTATATCTAATTTAAAAAACGAATTTAACGTGTTATAAATTAGCTTTGGGCTCGAAGATTTTTTTTTTCCTTTTTTTTTTACAGCTCATTTTCTACCGTTTTGGTACGTTGGCGTATAAATATGCATCTAACGTTTATATTTAGTTTAAATATAATTTTTAATGTACACGTTCATCAGTAGCGGCATTTGATATTTATTTTAAATATTTCAAGGCCGGACGTTGAGTATGGTAATCATAGGTCGCCCGAATTTTCGTTCCGAATCTGTCCCTATTAAAACAAGTGATATAGGTCACGAAACATAAATACTCTATAAAATTTATTTTTAGAATAGTCATTATCGATATTATAAAAATGCATTAGATATTTTGCTGGAGAATATATAATTTAATTAGCTTCCCATTAAATTCATCATTTCGAATTATTATACGCTTTTTTGGAAACGAAATTCGGAATTTGGGAAATCGCGGAAAAAATTTATCTCTGCAAAATAAGCAGACAAATGAATTTTTTGTTGAAGTAACCGAATAGGAAAAAAACTACTGGCCCAGCTATGGTCCAGAACTGGTACTATAGTAACCAGTACTGGCACATTTCTAATCCGGTACAGTGCCAGTACTGAATCTGTGCTGGGCCAGTACTGGTTAATGAACGTGCCAATACTGTTTAATAATCGTGCCGGTTTTAGTTTCCTTTTGGCTGACAAATCTTGCCAGAATAGACAATAATAAAAATAATCGAACGAAGTACTTAATTTGGGTATTAATTATTCATATATTTTTTTACGTATATGTATACCTATATCTGCACATATACCTACACTCTTAAAAATACTTACTTGAGGGAAGAATAAACATTTAAATTGGACCCGAAAAACGATTTAATATATGATCAAGAAAATAATTATTTTGCTCTAAAAAGTTATTTCTTAGTGCAAGAAAGTTCAGTTCATAGTCATTAATCTTTAAAGTTGAGTGCAACAAATAGTTGAAAAAAGTATATTTAAATAGTTGTTAATATTTAAATTAATTTCTAATTTAAATTGACAGTAAAAAAAATGGATAACAACGTTTCAAAATCGACATTTTCATTTAAAAATTGAGTTACATGCAAAAAATGTGAGGTTAGAAACATATGTCAATTAATTTGGATGATTGAATAACTTCTGAATAATATTTGATCATTAGTTAGATCAATTTGACGTGAATTGAATTAATTTCGTCTTCAGCTAGCATGCTAAAAATTAATTAAGAATAGATATGCAACATTAGAACATAATACAGTCGACACAAAATTTCTTTTTTCTTGTCTCAAGAAACAAGTATTTTATACTACACATTTTTATTCTTGATTCTACACGAAACCTCAAATATTTAACATTTTTGTACGAAACCGATCATTTCTAAGAGAGCACTCCACGTAGCTTAAATAGGTTCTACTTGTGATTAGTGCATTTTCTACTTAACTGCAGGAATGATTTGAGACGATTTATTCTCAAGTATAGAATAAAATCCTGTAAATAGAAATATTCTAAAAACTGATTGAAAATATTCTTTTTATACTCGAAACATGTTTCAGATTGAAAAGATGATACAATCTTTATTGTATATGTCAAATGTTCTACAACTTTAACTTAAATAAATAACAGCATGTTCATTCGATGGATTTGTGTTAGGCACTGAACTGGAGAGATGTGTAAAATATATCGTCGACATAATTTCCGACGTTAGAAACCGATCATTTCTTAGAGTATAGGTATATATTCATGATAAAATCTGAAAAATGTATTACTTCTGTATATATTCGATCTGGGAATTGAACCCTAGTCTCTGAGGTGGTAGGCCGTCGCTCTGTACACTACTGCATGCACCCTAATTATATATTCCGGTGTATATGATTATCATCAACAGCATTGATCTGGCTGGAAATTTGACCAGCTCTTTCTCAACTCTGGTATTCTTATGTGCCAGTCGCGAGAGATAGTCGAACCAGTACTGGGCCAGAATCGGCTCTTTTGTTCGACTCTGGCATTTTCTTACTAGCAAACAATTCCAATTTATTTGATACAGTAAAATAGTACATTATTATATTTTTAATAGTTAATATTTTTAATAGTCTATTTATAAAAAAATATATTTAATTAATATTATTACTCTATTAAACTGGCAGTATAAGTAAGCAGTTAAAATTAATTTTTCTTTGTTAATGCGATATTTAATCAAACTTTGATTCACGATTTTTGCTTTCAATTCAAAGTACTTAATTATAATTATTTTCGAGTAGCTAATAGTTATTAATAATTCATAACGATTTAAGAAAAATATCAAATATAATGTAAATTATATAATTATTATATATGAACACAATTGGATTAAATTAATTTATTTCGCCATTAAGAGTAGACCAATTATAAATTTTAATCAATAATTTATTACGCTTTACTAAATTTAATATAATTTAATGAATAGTTAATTAATAAATAAAAAAAAAATATTTTTCATTAATCGATTATAATTTTATATGATAACTGAATTGTTATTAAATAAATTCACTAAATTTTAATAATAAAATTATTACTCTACTCAATTTAGACATAATTAAACATAACATGAAATATAAGTTGAATTGTAACAATATTTGTTATTCGATTTCTTCAACAAACAACTAAGGATTCACGAAATATTTATTTTATATTATTATTTGATAAAAAATATTTTTTATAAACATATATATAATAATCATAATATAAATGAATTATTCATTTTACTATATAAAAATTTTAATTAATTGATGAATGCGAAATCTAAATGAAATAAAAAATAAATAGAAAAATACAATAATTATTATAATTGTTATAACAGCAAATAAAACTTCAAAATTGAGTTGAAAATGAAAACAATTAAATCCACAAATTTTCTTGATTTAATTGATGTATACAATTTATAATCAATTAATGAAGACGTAACTTAAGTAAAATGAGATTAACTATTTTTAGTAATTTTAAAATCTACAGTTTACAATCGTTCATAAATCGTTCAAACAAAACTTGACACATTATTTATTTAAATATTTATTTCATTAAATCAACACCACG
>JABFQB010000213.1:0-11882 GCA_022817105.1 Pseudanteris insignis
CCGAATTTACGTCCCGCGTTTTGTGTTCTTTGCGACACATTTTTGCTAAAGTCAGACATTTTGTTGAAGTAAAAAGAGCTGTAAAAAGTTCATAGTCGAACAAAGAGATGGCGCGCGCGTAGATTTCCGTATGAGTCTGACATACAGCAATATACTGCAATCCAGCCAATAGACATAATAACCTGATTAAAACTGATTTTGGGTAAAACCAGGGGGGTGAAACTAGAAGTTCCCGAAGATCCGGTTATAAGCAGTGGCGCTGCTTTACATAGCATCAAACATGCCCGGTCCGTATGACATTTAAGGTTAAGTCGACGTAAACATTACGACCACCTACGACAACTTTCAGTGACAGTTTGACCACATATATTTTATATAAATAATAAAATATGCCGGGGTGTGCTTTTAAAAGCTGCACTTCTGGTTATAAAACCAATTTTGACAAGTGTCATTTTTTTTACGTTCCACAAGATGAGAAAGTGAAAAAATTATGGGCTGTTGCAATAGGAAAAGAAGTAAATTCAAAACATTGCGTCTGCGATAAACATTTTCCGGAAAATTCTATTATTTGGGAAAAAAAATTATTATCTCCTACTGGCGTTGTAATTGGAGTCGTAAGTATTGATAATTATAACTGTAAAATGTTTCAAAGGTATGAATTTATAGTCGTTAAAATAAATAAGACAAGTTTTACTGTAAACCAACATATTTAAGTATTTAAAGTATATTCAGGTACTTTGATAGCTAAAATTTTTTTATATGATTTATATGTTAATTGTGTAAAACAGCTCATTATGGTTTTGCATAATTGACAAACAAATTATATTATATAAAATAACATTCATCAAAATTCTTTATTTTAACTGTATATCAATTATTTATATACTTAATTAATTATTTTATAGTAATGAATTTATATTAATAACAATATATATACAATGAAGCAGGACAACAAGTAGTTAGATTTATGTGAAATGTATGTAATTTTAAGTTTTCATAAATGTCATTGAAATTTTACAAACACTTATCATAGTATTTTTTAAAATTATGATTGCTTTAATTCGGAAGTTGAATTTACCAGCAAAAAAGTTTTTTTATTCATATAAAAATATTTACCCTTATTTATCATATTAATGTAAATAATATTATGTATTTGATTATTTGTTAAATGCCCTTATTGTTTTAGGCTAAATATAAAAGGCCAAAATTAGAAAAAGGCACAATTCCAACAGAATTTTGTAGACAGCAACGTCAAAGAAGTCAGTTGAATGATTCAAGCGATAGCATAAACATAGACCAAAATGATATGATCGATGAGAGTACCAATAATTCAATCAAAAGTCTTAATAATGAAGAAATCATGAATAATATAATCATAGCAAATGTCCAGCAAAATCAGTTGGTTTTTAATTCTTTGAAAATGAATAATAGCATCAAATTACAAATGTTATGGACAAAGCATAATGTTATGTCTGACAATGGTGCTCAATTTATTGTTTTTCATAAAACAACATGTCGTGTAGTTAATGAAGTGCCTACATCTATTTTAGAAAAAGAAATCATTATCGAGGAAAACATGGCTTTCATTATCAAAGTAATTGGACAAATTCTAAACCCTGCAATATTAAACATTGATGTGCCAAAAATAGAAAGTATTGAAATAATTGAAGAAATTATCCATGCCATAGACATGTATAATGTATGTGCAGGCCATGTTGTAGATTTTGAAATAGATAGTAAGGTGGCATATTTAGATAGGTATAATATAATAAGGCACAAAAGATGCCCTCTTATCATACCAATAGGACGTAAATGCGAATTTTGTAGTACGTTTGCAAGTAGTATTACAAAAATAAAAAAAAAAAAGGTAGAAGCAAACAACTTAAATAAAAAAATTCGAATTAATAATTTAACGAAAAAAAAGCGAAAAAAATTATCTGAATTGCAAAAAAAAAACAATTCTATTGTCCGAAAAAAAAAAAAGAAACAAAGAAATGAAAAATTAAAAGAATATACCAGGGAAATTGAAAAGAAAATGAATGCAATGGATTGTACAGATGTCTACAAGATTGTGAACAACGATGCAATACCTTCCAATCAACAGGAAATCGTTAAACAAATATTTCATGCTTCAAGAAATATAAATCATAAAGGACGTCGTTATTCGGAAAATTGGATATTGTTGTGTTTGTTATTGCACTTGCGCTCGCCGAAAAGCTACAGATTTGTGCTAGAAAACGAAATTTTACCATTGCCATCTGTTCGCACAATTCGAAGGTTGCATACAATACTTTATACAGATATTATTGAACATGATATGTTACTGGTTCGATTATTAACTTTCTAATGTTACTAAAATTGATAAAATAATTATTTAAAGTAAAAAAATATTAAATTCTGCTTTTTTTAAAATTAATGTACTTCATCAATTACAGTACAATAGATGTACCAGTTATTGGCACGTTTAAAACTTATTCAACTAAAATTTTATTTTAATTATTGTAATAAATAGTTAGAAATTTCTTTTAATATAATTGAATCCTTGTTAAAATATTAAATGATATTATAATCCTTTTATTGATATAACAAACAATTTCATTTATATACTTGTAAACTTTTTCTTCGCGCAGTTATCTTTCTATGATCAATATAACTTGTGGGTTTGATCCGAAGTTTTTTGAACTTTTGAAAATATCCTTTAAAGCGAAAGAACAAATTAAAAAGCATGGAGTTCTTCTACTTGATGAGATGTCAGTTCGAGAAAGCGTAAATGTTTATTCCAAAACTATGACTTACTCGGGATTGGTAGATTTTATTTAATTTATTTCAAGTGCTAAATTTAATTAGTATTTTTGTATATTCAATATTAATAATTCTAATTTGAGCTATACATTACTTTATTAATATTTTGGAAATGATGCAAAAATTGTTGAACCGGGAAATTGTAATTCATTACTTAATTTAAAAATTTTTCTTTATAACAATAGCAAATTTACATTACAAATAATATTCAAAATATTCACTTACAAATTATTCTAGCAATTGTGCTCTTGGAAAAGGCTGGAGCACTAGTTCACGGCATAATCAGTGACGGTGCCTCAAATAATCGTAAATTTTGGACCGAAATGGGGATAAAAACTTCAGTTGAAGATATTAAAACTTTTTTTGTACATCCTATGGATTTTAGCAGAAAAGTGTTTATCTTTTCTGATACGCCTCATTTAATTAAAACCATTAGAAATAGACTTTATAATAACAAAGAGTTGCAGGTAACAATAAAGAATTTGATGTCATAAAATTTATTTTAATATATGAAATATAGAAAACATTGATTTGGTCAAAATGAATTAATATGTCCACAATGTTGGCTCTAATAACCATAATCACTCAATTTTTTTTTATTATTCAACTATAGTTTAGTCAAACGTGTGGAAATATCAAGTGGCAATACTTTATCCACTTACTTGAAGAGGATAGTAAATTGCCAGGCAACTTGCGACTGTGCAGCAAGTTATCAAGACATCACGTGGAATTGAACAATGCGTCAAAAATGAGAGTTCGTCTTGGCGTCCAGGTTAATAAAGATTATGATTTTTGTTGTATTAATTTACATTCAGGAACAATATTTTAACTTAATTCTATTCAAATAATGAAATTGGTAACTTTAAGTTTTTTCCCTTTAAATAAACTTAATACCCTGCTGCAAAAAAACATATGGCATTCCTATATAAGATACCCATATGGGATCCTATATGGGATTATGGCATAGAATCCTATGTAATGTTCCCGCGTAGACATCCTATATTGGAATAATTCAAAGCTCAATAGTATATAAATTCTAAATAAAAAATATCATATTAATATTATTTTAATATAGTATTAATATTAATTTGAAATTAAGATTTAAATAATATTATTATAATATTATAGGCATATTACTGTGTGATAGGGATAATTTATCTAATTAATTAAAATTATTTTTGCAATATTAATTTTTCGTTTGCGACTTAAGTATAGATTATTACTTTTTACATTATTTCTGCAGGTTTTCAGCAAAACTGCAGCTAATAGTCTTAAATTTTATAAAAATTACAATCCTCATTTAAAAGATTGTGATGCAACTGCAGATTTTTGCACGTGGATCAATGATGTTTTCGATGCGCTCAATAATAATTCTACTAAAAAAGGTTCAACTTTAGAAAGTCCAGACATAAAAATAAGTACAAACAAATACTATGAATGTGAAATCCAAATTAACTAATAATTAACTAATATTAGTTATTAATTATTGAATATAATTAATTAATATATATTTTTTTAATAGTTTTATTTATTTAAATCTATAAATTAAAAGAAAAATTATTATCTAAAAATAATTTAAATTTACAGAGTTCAATATACTACAATTTTATAAAAATAAGCATTTAATAATCACAAATTATATGCAGTTTAAAACATTATTAATTTTTCTAGATAATGGAGGATGCGTTGAATAAATTGAATTCATGGGATAGATTAGTTAGAAGCAATAAAATTCCACCAGAAAAATTCTTGACTTGGCAAACTGCAGAAGGTTTACTGGTCACGCAAACTTCTACATAGCTATAATTAGGTACCTCATAGAACGCTATGATTTACCTTATGTTTTAACTGGAAAACTTAATCAGGATGCGATAGAGGTTCATCTTTTATCAAAATTTTGTAAAGTACTTAATAATTATACAATTTGTTTTCAGGGATCAAATTAATGATTTTATTTCATATATTTTTGTATATGCATTACTATCTTTTCTTTTTAACTATTTGTTTACTTATTTTATTTTTTATCTATTTTGTAAATCTAAATAGCTTAAAGACACTGGCAAAACTTAAAATTGTTCTGAACATTTTATGGGAATAAATGATTAAAAACATACTTAAGCGCATACTTTTTTTAATTCTCGTAACAGGTGCTTACATATTGAAGAATTACTATTAATATTCAGCAATTTATGTGTTCGAGCCACAAAGTAATCAATATCACTATCCCATCTAATATCCTCTATAATAATCCTATATAGTTTTTGTAGCAGGTTATGCCATGATAAATAATTACATACCAGTCAGTTTATATTCAAGTTCATTTTTTTTATTATTGTTTATAATCATTTTCTTGTAACACACCATCTGATAATACCTTGACAAAAGAATTAGGAGACTTATTTATAAAAATATTAAAGATTTATTACTACAGATAAATAACTAAAAGATTACAGTATATCATATATTATTTCAGCTGAATCAGAGCGCGACCAAACGTGCTTGGCTGATTAAGACTAATTCGAAACAAATCAATTTTTGAAATTAAATTATAAATCATAAATAAATATAAAAAATTATATTTATATATTATTTTATTGTATTTTCAGAATTTTATTTTCCATTCATACAGTTTGGTGCTCTGATATGGAAGCAATAATATTGCTCTAATAATTTAAATTTCATACAACTCTTTTTCTGTAGCAATAAGCATTATATTTTGTCTAAAAGACACATAGAAAAATTCATTAAATTATTTAATGCATTTTAAAAACTACTATATTATCTAATATATATATTTAGTAAATATAGTAGATTTTATAAATATTATTTATAATTGAATTTTATGAATTGTTTGTATTGTGTAGTCAATATTTTAATCAATAATTTTTATTTAATTTAATTCTTCAGAGATTTTTTGGGACAATTAGACTTGCTGGTGGTAACAACGACCACCCAGGTACTCCTACATTTTTACAACTGTACAAAATTTTGTCCATTTATAGTACCATCAAACCTCCTACAAGTGGAAACTGTTCCATCCTAAGAAACCACTCATCACAACCTTTGATATCCTTCAGTCATTTAAAATCGATTTTTCAGTCATCAGATTCAAAAAAATTGGAAATACTTAAAGAGAAACTTCAAGACTTCATAGTAGATTCAGATTGGGATATTACAGATATTATAGATCACGACTATTCAAAACCAGAAGTGATAAGTACAGTCATTTACTACATGACTGCAAAGTTTAGTTATATGGTTAAAAAGAATTTAAAATGTGGTACTTGTTTCAATGCTATCACTAAACATTCGTGGCTTAGTAATGAAGACATTTTTCTTCAAATGCAAAATACAGCTGAAAAATTAATTCACCCAAACATCAATTTTTATAAATTTATACAAAATTTGGAATTCATATTTCAAAAATACTGCAAATCGCCAGATGTCTTTGAACTAGTGGTACTTGAATTGATTAATTCAAATCTATTATCATTTCCATGTTCTCAGCACAAAAACCAAATTGTACCTTTTATAATTTATAATTACATGGAAATGCGCATGAGAGAATTTTGCAATAGCAGTAATACAGAATCTAGAAAAAATAACATGCTTAAAAAAAAAAATTCCAAATTCTATGCAACATAATTAAATTATATTTTTATTTATTCATGAAATGCGTCATTAATTAAATATTCATCAAATGTAAAATATATTTTTATTCATCTTTGTAAATAAAATTTAATATATTGAAATTGAAAAAAATGTTGTTTAATTTACTTATCTGCTTAATTTAATGTTTATTTGTTTAATGTTTTATTGTTCGTTTTGATAACATAATTAATCACCATTAAAGACACAGTACGATTGTTATCAATTGAATTTTAAATTATTAATCATTTCACATATTTAGGTATTCTTCAATTGAACTATCAAACTTATATTTTTAAAGGTTATGTTTTAATGATTATTCCTATGTAAAGCAGCGCCACCACATATTCTGTCATTTAAGTGATCCACTAAATGTATGTTCAATACATAGCAGTTTCACCCCCTTAAGTTGAGATTAACACAGTGGGTTACACAAGTTCTTACTCTCTTCAACAAAGCATCCATGAAAAGTTCGTGTAGCTATTCACAAAGTAGAGTAACTGTTACGACTTGCATGAGTTAATATTTTCATATTCTTTTCACATTGAAAGAATATTGTTTGAATATTATTCGGTTATAGGGAATATTATATTGTCCGAGTTTCGTCCTACCTTTGGATGTTTAATATAGAGATAAATATTGCTGAACGTGCGCGCGCCGTTAATCGACGCCGACGCGGCAATCATTTGGATACTAAGTATTTTTTCGATAAATAGTTTTTATTGAATCCCAACGTTTTAAAAACTCATTGGCGAATGCTATCGCACCAACATTCGCGCTTCTACCGTTCACTAGCCTGGTTTTGAGTAGATTGTGGAGTGTAGATTATAACTGTCTAATCCTTTCGATTATGGAGGGCAAGTGCCTTGTCGCTCAAAAATCATAATAATAATAATTCGATGTTATTGAACTTAACTGGAAAATACAATAATACAAACTCCCCCATCTTTCTCTACGTTTAAGTTGAATTTATTCCAAATCGAAAATATAATTTTTAATCCCGTGATTATTAGTAAAATTAATTTTAGGGTCGTCGACGAAATGTAATATTATCTTTCATAACACGTTATAATTGTACATTTCAAATATTATCTATAATACCACTCAAATTCAAATATAAGATATAGTAATAAAGTGAGCATTTTTCATCTAAAAAACGTCATTAAATATGGAATTAGAAAATATATATAAAAAATGTATATTCTCAATTTGAACCTGTATTATAATAAAATTTATAAATATAACATAAATATTGGATTTCATAATTATACAGTGTTTGATATGTTTCATAAATATAATTTTAAATATTTGTATAAAAAAAGCGCAATTGCAAAGATTATTTTTTCAATCGTATCAAACATATAAATTGAGCTTCATAAAATTATTAGCATAGCTTATGTGCCATAAGTGGCACAGATCATATTTAGTGTTTTTAAAAGAATTTATTCTCCTTGGCGTTGATTTTCGGGTTGTTTTGAAACACGTAGAGGGTCGGAAAAAATATGTTAATTTAGCTGACTAAGGTAATAAATAGTGTGCTAAGTCTCAAGTAGCACATTTAATACAGTATTTTTAAAAAACTTTTAATTACTTTCAGCGCCGATTTTAGGTTTGCTTTGATGCATAAATGAGGTTGAAAAAAATATTTTAGTGTTGCTTACTATAATATTAAAAAAACTGTAATGTAACTGAAGCCGATAAGAAGGTGTCTTACCTACATCTTTGAAACCACATTAACATCTCCTTGGAATTTGTCAAAAATGCAAAACCGCAGTTGGTTTGACTTAGGGCAAGATTTGCACTATCGATTCCCTATTCTTTAATTGAAAAAAATTAATAAAGTACATTTAACTTCATAATTATTTATTGCAAGATCAGTCATCACAATCGTTATCATCTTCTTCGAATTCTCTAATTTTTACATCAGCATCTTCGCCGTATTGAATAATGTTATCAATTGTTAATTTAATATCAACTAAATTTTCTTCTTTTGTAACACTTAAAGGTAAGAATCTTATTAAGCTATAATCATCAATTACCTTTCCCAAAGCTTCTGTCAGTCTATTGTACTTTTTACTCCATGAATCTCTTTTCAATTCAGCGAACAATGCCCGCGGATCTGGTTCTAAATATTTATCAATTTGTTTTCTTGCACTTATCGATAATAAATCTATTTTTGACAAAATGTTTACATGAGACAATTCTAAATTTATCATAGCACTGAGAGCAGCCATTGTGCCTGACAGAAATTTAGCTGCATCAACCATAAATTGACTATCAATAATAAAAACTGAACAAAGTCTGAAATTCATCCGTTGTAAGGTTTCAACAAGTTGATTCATCACGTTCATATGTGTATAGAGTTCAATTTGCCCAGGGCAATCAAAAATAATATAATCGTCATCTGCATCGCCCAATTCTTCTTCTAGCCAGTGTATGTTTTCTATCAGATACCTAAAACAACAAGTTGAGAATAAATAAAATCATTTTTTAATAACAAAACTACTTTATAAAAAAAATTCATCATTATAAGTTAATTTACTTTAAAGTTGAAAAATTTGTCATCTATTTATGCACTGAAAAAAAGTGGCACCTCGGATGCCCTATCTGTAGTACGAATTTTGTACTTGAGCCTTGGGGCATCTGCAGTCACAATTTCGGGACGTCCCAAATGACAGCTAACGTTGCACTTGATTACTGGCACGAAAACAGTCCCATGTGTGGGTTAATAAACGTATCAGCAGTTAGTATTGAATTTATTAGGCTCGGAATATTTATTTTTCAAAATAATTAATTACCATATATAATTTTACTTTCGAATACTTTATAAACGTAGAATATTTAATATATAAAAAAATATTAAAGTAAAGTTAGTATAATATTTTTGACAATATTTAAAAATATTTTTAAAAATTATTGCAACATTATATGTTTGCTTTTTTAATATAGTAATATTGTAAATTATTTAATATTATAGCAATATTAACAAAAAAAATAAAATTAACTCAAATTTTGTGATATTTATAACTTTTATAATTGAATTAAAAAATTTGTTGGCATTTGAAAAATTTAAACAAAATCATGAAAAGTAACCCTATTAACACAAAATATTTTTAAAACATTGCACCAATATTTTAAAATGAAAAAAAATGTTGAAAAACTGTTTTAGAAATATTTTATGTCCGCTAAAATAAAATATTTAAAAATGTTGTATGAATATTTTTTTATTTTTAAAATATTTTTATAATATATTAAAATCAAATTATTTATAAAAAAATTTAAATCTTCAAAAAATATTATCAAAACATTTATAAAATATTTTTTTTAAGATATTTTAAACATATTGTTACAATATTATTATAATATTAAAAAAACGTACATGAAACATTTTAAAAATATTATATAATATAGGGAAAGGTTCAAATACGTTCAAATACGATAATAATATTGACACATTTTTTTTTTAATATTTTATAATAGCGGTCACTAAATATCATTGCAACGTCGCAATATATTTTCATGTATTTCTCAAATAATTCGTTTAACGCTCACAACAAATTATACTTTCACTTTCATAAACACAATGAAACCATATCTAGGGACGGCAGACGTCCCGAAATTTGAGGCAAAGGTTGTACTAATAGACCGGCATAACTGACGTGCCATGCAAGTTCGTCTTTAGTGCCGAAAGAAGACAACAGATGCCTCAAACCGCAGTACTGCGTTTGACCGTTCGTTTGACGCTGGTAGGGACGGCTCTTGTGCCAACTTTTTTTCAGTGTGGGATTATCCGGTGGGTCTCGAGGAATCACAGCTTAAACATACGTTAACCTTTAATACGGTAGTTTTAAATGATTATTCGGTAAATATGAAGTTATTTTTAATTTCATGCTATTAAAGTAAAAATTTTAACGTTTCGTAGGATGACAACAAGTTAATGATTTAACGCGTTCTTTTGATATCATTACGATATCAGCCAACTCACGCAACCTTACTTTTCGATCATTCAAAACGATTTTGTGAATTTTTTCTGGTGTTACCGCCTCATTTGGACGTCCACTGCATTCTGCATCACTAGTGTCTCTATTACACTTTTTAAGCCATTGCTTCGCTTAGACGGTATTTTTCCCATCAAGAAGCAGTGTCAAATTAAAACACATTTATTTTAAAAATAACAAAAGTAGCGTCACTCTTAGCACAATATCTCATAAACTAATGAATAGAATATCATGAAATTTTAGTGAAGGTTAGTACTGATTGAAAAAGAGGTGAACGCAATAAAACTAGCGCCATTTATGTGTTACGCCCCGGACTTTTCAGCCCATGTGTTATGGTAAAGGTTGGAAAGGTTGGCTCCGATGGCTCACGTTAGCACTCTGCAATGATACATGTTACGAGCAAATTATAGTCGTGTCTATCTTATAGTGAGGTTCCGACCTCTCGGGTTTAGCGTTGGATTTAGGAGTCCTCGCAAGTATAGAGCCTGACTTAAAGTGATTTCGGAAATTTAGTGAAAGTCCCTCTGGCCAAGGTGTAAGCGTCACTTTTCGTTTCTCTGCGATTGACCTCAACAAAGATAATGCATTTATTGTAAAATATTCATATCATTAAAAGGAAATTTCGTGTTGATAATAAAGTTGTTATCGTGCATTTTGGAATTAAAAATGTTCTTAATTTTAAAGAACTCAGTTTATCGAATTACCTCAGCTAAGCGAGTTACAACGCGGACTGATAATTGCATTGGTGCAAACCGGTGTAAGTCATCGCAACTGTTACTGCAAGTCAGCGTCAAGGTTCTGGTCGACATCATACAACAACTGCCCGAGAAGATCGTCGAACCTACACGCAACATTACTGACCAAACCATAAGAAATCGTTTACGTGAAAACAGACTCCGTTCTCGACGTAGGGTTGGTGTACAATATTTGTCTGCAGTTTATCACCGAAATCGTGTTGCATATACTCAACAGTACCTCGACTGGACTGATGAGCGCAGGCAAAACGTAGTTTTTACGTATAAATCGCTATTCAGCTTTTTTCATTCGGATGATCGTATACGGCGACGTGCAGGAACGCGTTATTCTGCTCCGAATATCAATCATGCATGACCGTATCATGGAGGAACTGGGCTGGTATTTCATATCTTAATCGAACTGACTTGGTCATTGTACCGGCCCTCGGTATGAACGCAGTTCGTTACATTAACGAAATTTTGCGTTCTCACATTCTGCCAACGAGACGACGTATGCGATGTGCCTACATTCTTATGAAAGATTAGGCATGCCTTTATAAACACATAAACATCCGAGTAGAAATTTTTATAGGGTATTTGCTGGGGCCCCACTAGGCAACTTTGGGGACCAACGTGGCATGCAAGAAAAGACCAAAGCAGAGAATGAAAAGCGGGCGTGGACTGGGGCCTTACATGAAAG
>JABFQB010000214.1:0-11886 GCA_022817105.1 Pseudanteris insignis
TTGATAATTTGAAAAAATAGTGTTTAAAGATTAAAGTAAGGTTACAAGGATTCTAGATTAGTATTTATTTAAAGTCAGAATAATAATTATTGATTTTGAATATTATTAGATTGATAATTTGAAGAAATAGTGTCAAATGATTAAGAAATTGAAATTAATATAATGATACAAGTATTAAAATGAAATTTAAGTATTTTGTTTTATTGTCTGAACAAAATTAAGGATGCTACATTAATAAACTATATGAATGAATAGTTTTATAGTTGTGGGTTTTCAGATATCAATAATTGAAGGGGATAGTAGTAGAAGATCATGAAAGTAGAAAAATCATGTTAATATGATTTTGCAATTATTTAAATGAGAAATAGAGAAATGTGAGGAGAAATTAATAAGATTAGATTTATTTCTTCCTTTGAATTTCGCGCTCAACACCGTTCACCAATTCTCAGTTTTCGTTATTGGCATCATGCATGCGTACGTTACGTACATACGCATACGGGACATAGTTGTATCCCTGATTCTGCCGAACTAAAACGTCCAAAAATTAAAGAAAAAATAATGAAAAATTGTAATAATTACATTAAAATAATTTGAGTGAGTTTATTTGTAAATTCGGAGTTAGTATGCGGCTTTTTAAGAACAAATTATGGGTATTTAGATCAAGTCGGGTCCAACATAACTAGAAACAATTTCTGATTCGCAACTAAATAATTCTTCAATCTATTTAGTTAGCGATGATGTGTCTAAAAATTCCGAGTCCGGTGCGTAGCTCGTCACTTACGTGCGGCCTGCTACCTTTCCTCGGACAAATTACAGCTTTGTTCCCTGTTTAATTTGTTAAAAGGTATTAGTTGCTTACTTTTATTCATTCATGCTTACTTTTGAATCAATAGTTTTCGTCGAAAAAAAATAGATCGTCGAATATCTGGCACTGGTGCGTCACGTCGTTAAATGAACATTTAATTCCATCAGGTAAGAAAACTGTTGTTTTTGTTGGATTCATTGGAGTCCATATTTCACTTAAAGTTACTTTAATTATTGCAGTTACAAAAACATAATTCCACGTTCTATCCCCATCAATATATGTAACTCCAGTACAGGAACCATTCATATCAACCGAATCAGTTAAAGTTATAGTGGACGATACAGCGGAATTCATTTTTAATTTTTCAATTAGAATATTAGATACATATTGCCGAGATTATTGACGATGCATATTTTTACAAGCATATCTTGAAATCTCTAAATTATTTTCTACAATTCCATCTTTCACTTGATAATTAGCAGATCCATAACCACAATAAGTTATGAATCTTTTGACACTTACACTGCATTGTATTACATGGAGATCTTGAGAGACGATTGCTTGAATTAATTCTATATTAAAAGCATGAGACTTTAATACTACTTCAGGTATTTCACATGGACCTACATCTAATAATGAAACTGATGTAATGTTAATATTTTTTTCATTACAGTCATATCCCTTTAATCTTTTAAAAAATAGGTAAATTATCACTAATAATAACCAAAACATCATAATTTAGAAAACACGCAAAAAAAAATTTCTTTTCCCTTATTTTTTTTTTTAATCTAATTTCATATTATTTAAATCTGTATATGAATTGTTCAATCTGTCTGTTAATACAGTTTTAATTTTATTTTTCATTAAAATATTTATTTTAATATATATTCATATAAATTCATTTTGAATTTAAGACATTTATGTTATTTCATATGGATTACTGTAATGACCACCAAATTCACCTTTTTTAAATCCTTTTTGCAGAAATACATAATTTCCACTGACGAATTCTGATGGATTAATTTTTTTATCATAATACATTTTTGATTTGTCTTTAGTAACAACCAAATTATCTCTAGCAATATTATGTAAATTATGCAACATTGCCATTAATTAAATTAAATAATCATCATAAGTATCCAATCTTTCAAACGATTTTAGCGGCATACTAGAAGGCAACGTAGCCATTTTAACAAATATAAGCTCAAAAGTAGTTCGTTTTGTACTTTCATGAATACTAATATTATAATTGAAAAAGTTTGAAGCTAACCATTTATCCCAATTACTGTCTGATTTAATATATTGTTTTGGATATTCAATCAAATCATGATGTGATCGTTTCAATGATCCATTGTACTGTGGATGAAATGCAGTAGTTTTATATTCAATAATTTTGCAATTTGTTTCATTAAATTTCAAATAAAATTTCTACCTTGGTCCGTTAATACGGCTTTTGGTGCTTCAATGCAAACAAACTTATTAATAAATTCCTCTGTATTTAAGGCTGCCGTTGCATCCGGCAAAGCCACAGCCACACCGTATTTTATCAATATATATTTATTACCATTTTCAGTAACTGGTAATGGACCGAAAATATCTAAAGCAATTTTTCCATCGAAGTTCCCGGAGTGTCAGTGATAGTCATTGGTTGTCGAGTTTTATTTCTAACTAACTTTTTTAAATTACACGATAAACATTGTTAAATAAAATTTATAATATCATTTCTCATATCATCCTAATAATAAGACTGTCTTACTCGATGATAAGTTTTTGTAATCCCTCTATGCCCACCAATTGAATGATTCTCTTTTATTATATTAAATCGTTGTGAAAATGAAGGAAAAATTACTAAATTAGTAAAATTTTTATTTCACAATCAATATTTTTGGCTCGTTTTTTAAATTCTTTTCCATGCAATTCCATCTATTTCTTCAATTTTACTCATAGAATTGTTCTTGTTCTTCTATAAAATTTAATAAATTTTTTATTGCACTTTTAAGATTATTCCATGTTTCTTCAGAAGTTTTATTACACCAATTATTCATTATGCACAAACCACAGTGATATTTAGAATCTTTTTCAATATAATTTATTTGAACCAATGACGAATTTGTAAAAGGCCGTAATTCTTTCTTTCTAAAACATTCCTCATTTTGTTTATCTATAAAACTTCCATCTAGATTCATTAAATAAACAATATTATCTTTTTGTAAATATAATAAATCTCTGGTTTCAAAAATATTGTTTGATATTATATTGACAATGTGAGAAATCTTATCTTCATCTTCAGTTACATCTTGTTCTTTATCTGAATCTCTTACTTTATTACTAATATCAATTCTATTTTTTATTGTTAACTTATCTCGTTTTAAATCTTTCAAATCATATTTATTAATTGACAGATCATAATCATCATAATTTATATGTTTTATCTCAATTTTTCGCATTAAATTCGCAAAAAAATGCAATTTTAAACAATTTAAAAAAAAATCTCATCAAATTTATAATCATCAATTTTATAAAAAGTTACGACGATTTTTGTCAAAATAAACATTAGCATTACTCGATGCCTCAAATATCTTGTTGAAAATCTTGTTGCAACATTCTTAAACGAAGAATTTGCGGCATCGAGTAATGCTAATGTTTATTTTGATTGATTTCGATGATCGCAATATGTACTTAAAGAAAAAGGATCAAGCTTTAATTGAAAAAAAATTTCATTCGATTTCATTAATATCAAGCAAAGTTAAATTTTATCTGTTATCCCTTTAAGATTAATTATCTGTAGCAATGTTAACACTCGGGTGTACATGCTTAAGTTTAATCAAGTTTAATGATGCACCTGTATATAATAAAAATTCAAGTTTTTCACCAAACTCTAACAAGATTGTTGGAGCGTAATCCAAATTTTGTAATTTTATATGTTTTTTAAAAATTAATAATTTTTTTAATTCTACTGATTTTATTTCTCCTTCCCCCGGATTTTTGGAGAGGGCTAGAGAGTTTCCCTAAGCCTTAAAATTAATATATTTGCGAGTTCGGCATTCATCTAAAATATGTATATCGGTACCAACGAAATAGTATCACTCAAATTGATTTGTGCAGTACATTCTGAGCATGTATGTCCCACTCCAGCATAGCAAACTATTAGACCCACATTTTGGTCTCTACCTCCCTTCCGAGTTCGGTCTCCTTCTTAGGGTGTGTTTTTTAATTACTGAAAGCATCACTCAAATTGATTTTGTAAATGTTATGACCGTTTTCAATGTTTGTCAGGAGTTTTTATTTTTAAATTCCGATGTTTCCAACAAAGCTTGCTCGCTATTTTGTTTTTTATTTAGAATTTCTTGAACCTTCTCAGTCTGGAGACTTGAATCCATTTTAGCAGGAGTATGTTGCAATGTTCTCCCTCGCGGTGCAATTGAGTCAGTTGTATATAAAACTAAATTTGAACCTAAATTATTATCTTTAATATACTTCATGTAACAACTCTTTCAGGTGAATTGTTGCTCATTATTTTGACTCGACCAACATGTTGTACAATAGTTTACTTTAACAAAAGTTACTGAATAATATTTTTATTTTATTTATTTTCAAACAAGTGTTCAATAATAATAATAATAATTAGTGAATCAATTTTAGTTACTATTATCAATGTTGAAATATTTGTAACTAAACATCAAGATTAAAAAATACAAAATTGAATAACTTGACAAAAACTGAATAATATCGCAAGACTGATAATAGTGAATAATTTTTCCACCAATGAATTATCAATTGAAACCAACAAAACCTTCAGATTTTACAGAAAAGAATTAATTCAGTGGAAAAACTATTAGACAAACAGAATGTTATAAAAATTATAGAATTATCATAACCGACTAAGTTTACATGACAGACAGACAGATTAAAATCATCAACAATTCAATTCGATAAATATAATCATGAAACATCACTAACTATCTGCCATCAAACATTAGTATCCTACAGTGCGAAAAACGTTCTCCGAAAGGTAATGGTGACCAATCATTAACAGGAAAATACGGATTACGAAGCTACCATCTATGTAAACGTGTTACGGACGGCGGACGAACTGTTGTCAAGGATAGTAGAAGGCTCGACGGCGGTCTCGGGCTAATGCGCGGGTTAGAAACGCGGCATTTTTAACAATTTAATAATAAAACTCTGGCTGTACAGTTTATAAACTTTTTCAATTTTATTACACTTTATGGGTTATTATTTTGACAATGAATTATAAATATTCAATTATATTGGTGTGTAGTGCAAATGGTTCATATTTAAAATATCATAGATGATAAAAATTAAAATATTTTGTACATAAATTTTACCATCAAACAGAAAAAATATTTTATACCTGATTTTACTATTAAAATTTGTGTATGTATATGTGTATTTTTGTATGTGCTAGGGTGACCAGAATTGTTTTTTTTTTTTTGTTTTTATTTCGGCTCTTCTAGCATGAGTTAAATTGACCCTTCATTTATATTATTTGTATTATTACTGTCAATATTGAAAAACGACATTCCCACAAAAAGGTTATTTTTATTATGACAATAGATTTATTAAATGCATGATATGTTAGTCCGATTGTTTTTATTCTATGATAAGAATTTTAAGATGATTTAAGATTGTGCAATTGTGAAATTAATAAACGAATACTGGCAGTAAATTTAGCTTTATTAATAACGAGATCATTATTTTACTCTCTCATTATCTAAGAAGGTTCTTTACAAAAGTGAAAATGTAGAGTAATACTTAAAAATTTTACAGAACGTAATCAATGTTATCTAGAAATCATGGGATTTAATAGATGAAATGATTTCTAAATGATTAGAAAAGTCCATAGCAAACTTTGAACTATGACCATTATTAACATTGAAACTTGTCTTTATATAACATTGTTTTTCGAGGCATTTGAACAGGCCAAATTGCTTGATAGATAAATAGAAGATAAGTGGTATCATCAAGTTAAATGTGTTTTAAACCTCCACTGGTATCATTATGAGTGGAAATGAGTGGATATGTGTGAACTAAGGTAATTGATGATCTTTGAAAACCACATTGTGAAATTTAGGAAATGCAAAATAAATGGGAATAATGTAATTATAAGAGGTTATATGTAAATATATTTGTGCATATCCGCAGATATAAGTAATTATAAGATGATATAAGTAGATATTATGTGATTATAAATTTGAGAAAAATTATGTGTTTTTTTTTATGATTCAGGTTATTTTAAGTGATTATAAATGTTTATATAGATCGGGATATATTTTTATGTAGCTTTGTGTTGATATTAAAGCTCCAATTGAGGATTTAAGCGATATTGAATTTGAATAAAATTGTGAATATATGTGATTATAAGTGGATATGTGTGAACAAAGCTAATTAATACGCTTTAAAATCCACAAAGTGTGGCGTTTAAATAATGCTTGTAAGTTTGTTTGTAAGTAATGCATTTACTATAAGTTATTTTATAAAATATTTTAGATAAATTATTATTTATATATACACTATGACTTAAATCTGCAAAAACCCAGTGGCAGTATGTTTAAGTATTGTGTAGCTTTTAGTACAACATTCACCAAAAGCAGAAAATATAAAGCTAGGTCCATTAATTCATGGGTATAAATGGGTATAAATCATGGGTTTCCATGATTAAGCCGTGTCACGCCCCCGCTTCAGAGGAACTGGGGCCGCGTCCTCATTCTGGCATCACTGATTCCAGTATACCTATTCTTGACGGACAACGTCTAACGCGAACGCGCGTTATGTGTGAATGTGGCAAGATTGAATTTTCAAATTTTTCTTAATTTTCAAATTTGAATTAATCAAACGTTATTCAAAATATTGCTAAGACAAAATACTGTTCAACGTTGTACAAAATACTGCTTAAGGTTGTTGCAAATTTATAATTATAATTTATACTTGAAGATTGACGTTTGATGATCAAACAGTTTGAAAATACAATGTTACCTCATTCACACACAACGCGCGTTCGCGTTAGACTTTGTACACTGAAAGAACTCCCGAGCTATTATAGCATGACGATAGTCACTACATTAGAGTAAGCTATTTCTAATGCTTTTATAGCATGAAATCATGCTATAAAAGCATGCATTGAATATTTGGTTTAACAGCACGGTATTCTTACTCTAATAGCATAGATCCCAACCTATTTTTGCTAATGTGTACATGCCATCTCCGCAAGGAATCCTTGAAGATATAGCAAGGAATTCTTGCCGCTACAAAGTAATACATTTCACGGAGAGCCCTCGTTTAATATAACTGCCGACAGGTGGCCTTGTAATCGGATAGACCGGTATATTTTATAAGCTATGGACTATTGAATATACTAATGATACTAGTATTACTTATTAAAGCTTATTGCTCTATTTAATAAGTTATACAAATATTTATGAAATTAAATTAAAAGCAAATTATTATTGAATACTCAACATGCATGTCAATTAAAATGTACGACAGAATTAATTATGCAAGTAAAAATATTTTCAACTATAATTTCTAGTAACTAACAGTGAAAAAAAATAATTTATCAATATTAGTTATCAATATTAGTTATTAAAAAAAATACTGCGAAATATTTCTTTTATCGGTTGAAATAGTAACAAAATTTTATATTATAACATGAAAAATGCAGAAATTCATTAAAAAACTCATGATTTTGTAAATTTGCTTTATTTTGGCACTTTTTTGCCATATTCACAGTGTTCTCAACATCCCCAACGGGTACTGTTAGTTCCGATTGTATGTTACTCCTACCCGTATGTCGCCCATGCGTTTACAGCGTGCAGTACACGCAATTATAGCATGGTATGTGACTTGCGATAATAGCAAGGGTGCCTTGCTTTTAAAGCATGGGTAGCACGCTCCATTCGCACGGTGTTTTCTGAGAGTTTACTTAGATCTTACTCTTAGAGTATAATAGGCCCCGTGCTATAAATTCATAGATCCATACCATTATAGTATGAATTTCATGCTATTATAGCTCGGGAGTTTTCTCAATGCAGGTTGAAACATTTTTGCGATAGAAATTGAAACACGTTTTAGCGTTTCAAAATCGTCTACAAAAGTCTTTCAAAATGAAACATCAGCTTTTCCCGTGCATAGAAATAATTTAATATGTATAAAATTACAATCTTTTAAACATAATTATTCTTGCATTCGATTCAAGCTAAAAGAGATTATATTTTTTTGTTAAACGCCAAACAAATATCCTGAATAAGTAACGACATATCTAAAGTTTTTCGCGGAATCAGTATTACTCTAAAAAATTGTAAAACGATTCGTTATTGAGACACAGACAAAAAATGCTGTGATACACACAAGTCTACATGTAAATATCACAAAGTATAGCCTGTAGATTAATGTGCCACACTATTTATATATAAGACTTAGTTTGTGACGGGCCGAATACTCAAAACGAATTAAATTTGATGACAGTCTGCGAGGTCATGAGGTTAACTTTGAAATAGGTTGTCCTGTTGCCAGCAAACCCACACATATAAATATATATTGAATTAACGAAACAAATTTTGTTTAACCCATTTTCTTATTTCAATCAATTATTATAATGAAAACTTGATCGATAGAGTACAACTCATTCTGTTGAATTAACCAAATTATTTTCATAAATGCCAAACTTGTATTCAAAGAAAGATTTCACTAATAGAATTATTATAGAAATGTTGTAATAAATCATTTGAATAGTGTTGCAGACAGGATTTTATTCAAAAATTGTTATTTTGCATTAGAAAATTATCTATAAAAATGAAAAATTTAAATGACAATTATAGAAAATTTGTTATAAGACATAACATTTTTTTTTAATTACGGTTGTATACAGCACTTTTCAAATGATTTATTACAATTTTATCTATAATATTTCACTCAGTGTACACTGAGAGAAGAATTGTATTCAAATTTACTATGTTACGATGTAGTGCTTTGAAGACATAACTGAAAAACGTATAAAAATTACTATGTAACACAGTAAATTTGAATAGAATTGAAGGTATTTTTACTATAATTTGATGAATATTTACTACTTTTAATAGCAATTTTTGTACGTTTTCGAGTGACGTTCTCAAAGTACTATTAAACATAGTAAATTTTCATACAATTTTTCTCTCAGTGTAGGTTAGCCAGCATTCATGGATTTGACAAGTATAAATTTAATGTATACATTTTGTTAATTTAACAAAATCTTGCAAATAAAATAGTGTTGTAGATTCGACGAAATCTTTTTGTCAAATAAACTAAATTTTGGTTGTATAGACAAAATGGTTTTCAAAATGGATACCAAATTTGAGGTTTAATAAATAAACAAGATTTTCGCGTGTTGCTGTCACAGGTTATTTTTTTCTGAGTAAGATCCAATGGAATGCGTGGATATTCTAACGTTTGTTTACGTTAAGGATGCAAATCGTGAATGATTTGTTATGCTTCGGCATAATTGTTTTTAATGAAAAGCATCGCGTCGAATGAGTAACGAGCGTCGAACTGGTCGAGCGACGATCCGGCCTGATGTGCATTTGACGTGTTGGCTGCCGTAAAAACGCCGACGAAAGTTGACGTCAATGGTCCGAGTTCGAGCGTTTCGACCGCTTGCCGTTGCGCAACTTCGTTACGCTGGTACGACCGCGCATTATTAACTCGAAAGAAAGAATGAAAAAAGGAGAGAGAGAGAGAGATGGAGATAAAAAAAAAGATATAATTATTGTTGTTAACTCGAGTCTCGTTGGACGGCTTGTTACGGGCCGATTCGATCATACAAAAGTGAAAAATAAAAAGAAAATAAACACAAAAACTCGAATAACGTGTCGACACATTGTGACTACTTTTGAAAAACTGTGGTTACGTCTATCTGGCATTCATAGATTACTTGGTATTTGGGAACCGGGTGATCGTATGATACACAAGTTAATTTATGGTTCGGTATGTTAAACGCGCGTGGTTACTGAAATAACGAAATAATGCGCATTGAAATGTGTACACTGTAAGAAATTATTACATTAAATTTCACGTAAAAGTACTGGAAGCTGATGTAAAAATGGACATGAAAAGTACATTTAATTTCATGTAATTTTTGAGTGTAGTTGAATTGACGAAACTTATTTGTTATTTTTTTACATTACGAAGTCTATTTTACGTCGAATTATCGAATTTAATAACGTGAAATTCAAATTTTTTTTTCAAACTAAATACGATATTTTAATGTATAGAAAATATCCAGGTTTTTAAGGTTGTGACAATTTGAACGAAAAGTATTTTCAAAAGTTTTAATTATTCTTCAAAGCATCAAAGCCTGTTTGTCAACAGAAATTTGTTTGACGAATAAGAACTGAATAACTTATAAATGTTCAGTTAACCTAATTGAAAACTAAGTTACAAAAGCAAGTTTTATACACTGAGAAAAAGAGCGTTAAAAAAATTTTTTTAACGCACCGAGAGAAAAGAGGCAAAAAGATTAGTTAACGTAGCTAAAAAAATTAGTACTAAATTATTGTTATCATAACAAAAGTATGACAGTATCGTACGGTACAAAAAAGAGCATTGTTGTCAGAACGAAATAAATATCGTCAAGTTCATGTTTGTTACTGTAACAATATTAATTACGTTAGAATTGCTAAATAAATTGTTGTCATAACATAAATATCGTACAGTAAACAATAAAAAAATAGTTTTCAGAACAAAATAAATATTGTAAGTTCTTTTTTTGTTACCATAACTAAATTTTCCCACTCGTATAGGTTTTACGTTTGTAAATCTTGTGGCACTTATATATTAAACAAAAGTATCAATGTTCAACCCTAATTTATTTATTTTGAAAGGAAATTTTTGAGACGAAAAAATAATGTTCTGCATCGATTCTTATTGATTTTTACTGTTTAAAAAGAAAATTGAGGTTATTAACGTGTTTTGACAAAAACTACTGTTTTCAATGTAGAAACCAGCTTTAAAACTACAGTGTTTTCCTTCTGAAGTTATTTATTATTTTTGCGTTTAATATCTTCAATTTACAGTTGAAACTTCAAAATTAACTTAGAAAATTTTCTCAGTGTGCTTTTAAAAATATCGATGTTGGTTTAATACAATTATTCATAGTTTAAGAAAAATTATCTCAAAACAACGGGTCCTTTTTAAATGTTTGGATCTAGAAGTGGTTGTCAATTTATGATTATTTTGTAAATTATAATTTTAAATTCATATTGCTTTCGTATTATTTATTAAAAAAGTGAGACGTAAAAAAGTATTCAAGACAAAGTGTGAGTTGATTTTAAGTGAAATACGCTCGTTGATATTTGTAATAATCTATAATATGCGTATAAATTTATTTAGCTTTCATAGATTGTTGTTATTTTGAAAAATGTCCCTCAATATGAGTAGATTAATACTTATTATGATCGACTTATATCCAAATGTTTTTATATTGCACTGTGACATATTATACAATTTTTATATTTTATATCGAAAAAAGATCTCGTATAACAATAAATATAAAACTTAGCGTTTTTTATAACTTTTCGAATTAGATTATCTTTATAATTACTGAAACTTTAATTTTCGAAAATCCGCGATAATTAAACAGCGCGTAAAGTTAAGATAAAATAGACAGAAGTTCGAATAAGTATTCATCTACAGCGAATCAAAATAGTTAGCCTAGCGTTTCCTAGCCGTTAAAACATGCAGTTAAGTTACGCGCGCGGCACTCAAAATGCCGAACTTGCATAAAGCTTTGTGTCATCATTCCGGTCCGCGGGCGTAAAAAGCCGTCGAAATTGCAACATCATTCGAGCTCTCACCGTCGGCGAGTTCGCGCGAAAAAAGAGGGGAAAAAAACCGACGAGAACCGGGAAAGTAACGTAGTCGCGACGCCTGGCGCGCGCATGATACCCTGATACCCGCAAGCCGTGGACGGGCTCAAATCATTGGGACGCTATGCTCGCGCCACCATTTGTTCCGCTCCTGCAAAGCATGGTGCCCGCGAACGATGCTACGAAGGTTATTTACGGCGTCGAGTCTCCACGGATCCGTTC
>JABFQB010000215.1:0-11887 GCA_022817105.1 Pseudanteris insignis
CATGTCTCAGTTTATAGTACTAATATAGGACCGATATTGAGTACTAAAACAGTACTTGAACTGAGTACTTATTTCGTACTATTATAGAGTAAATAAACTACCGATTTTATACCACTATTGTACTAATATTGTACCAATATTCCGTAATTTTACACATAGTTATCAGTCGCCCCGACACTTTCCTCACGTTTCATCCCTTCATCCTCTTGCACCAGCCCCAACCCTCTCCTATCACTCCTTCACTCTCTCCCAACCCCCTCATTCCCCTCGTCTGAAAAATTAATTTTCGAAGCGAAAAATCAAACTCTGGACTCTATGGTGCCAAGCGGAAATCCTATCTAAACAGTTACAAGCACCTGCAGAGAATGAGTTATATTATGACTACGGTATTAACTAAGTACTACTGGGTACTGAAAAATGTTACGAATTGAGTACTCGTTTTTAGTACTGTTTTAATGCTTCTCCAATATTCGTTCAAAAGCGACTTTTACCACAAAAGAGTCCCACCTTTAAAGTACTTGTTTTTAGTGCTGTTTCTGTACTGCTCCAGTACTCGTTTAACTCTACTTTGTTCCCAAAAAATTTTACACATCTAATTCTCGATTTTAGTACAGTTTTAATATGATTTCCTACCACAAAATAGTACAAATTGAGTACTCGTTTTCAGTACCGTTACTGCACTGTTCCAGTACTCACTTAACTTTAATATTTTGCCAAAAAATGTTACGAATGGAGTACTCGTATTTAGTACTGTCCACGATTTGATTAATATCTATATCTCTCTATTATTACAATTGATCCATAATGATGAGAACATTAGCTGTAGATTAAAACCGTGTTTTGCTAGCAATGTTTATGATTATATGAACATCACGAAAATGGCCATTTCTGATTGGTGTGTAATCCAAACATGATTATTTTACGACGATGACGTCGATAACCATTTATCAATTGTGGTTAAAAAGATATGATTTATTAAAAGTTTATATAAAGTATCCCCGTTACAATGAAATCATAATTTAATTATAATCAAAAAATAGTCTGCATAATCTATAATCATTATTCATGTTTTAGTTAATATTAATATGTTTCGGATATTTTTTTCTTTATTTTTCGTTATCTATGTATGTTAACAACATGACATGTCTGACGAAATCGTACCACAATGTTCGATTCATTGCAATTGCTTAGGTTTACATTAAGGAAAAATATCACAAAGAAATGTAACATCTTCAACTCTGTTATTATAACTGCTGTATTATTGTGATAAATTTTTACGATTACATTAGCGCAAAGTGTGATTGTCATTATACGTTTCACTTTAAGACACAAATTATGAGGATCGTCTATCGCTTACTTGCTCCAGTTAATTGATTTACATTGTCCCTAGCCCAAGAAATTTGAAAAAACTCTCTACAAGTAAAAAAAAAATCAAAATGTCAGTACCCTTTAGAACGCGAATATTACTGTTCATTTTGCAGTGTATACTTATAAGTATATTTTACCTATAGGTGAATATATTCACTTCCATAATTGTGGTAGTTGAAACTATGAATTTTTTTTACGAATGCTGATTATCGGACTGTCGGCAACCGACATTATCTATAGCTAATTTTACATAGTTTTTCTATGATAAATGTTTGAGTTAGCGTTATAAAAAAAAAGTTTTGGAATTGTGTTGTTTGTCGTTGAGCGTTGTATAAAAGATAGTTTAAATTATGAGTTTAATATAATAAATTATTTAGATTTTGAGTCCGATGTTTTCTACGTTAATATAATTGTACATTTCAATTGTATAAAAATAAAAATTATCTGCTATAAATGGATATTAATTGCGAATAAATTAACGTTTAGCGTTTACGAGGCACAGAGAAATCAGTCAGTCGTTTTTCAACCGACAAAGTGACAAATGCCATTGAGAGAGCAGTATAAAAACGCAGGTACGCGTAGCAAATAATATTTTATAAAAAGATAAGTTTTGAAGTAATTTGATGGACTGGTCGACGTAAGCAGAAGTTCCAATCGGTACTGTAAGTGCTTAAGATCATCTTAATTTGAATTGCAGAATCCTTCTGGGAGGAATCATTAACGTGGCGTAACGATAGCCGCCTGTCGGTGGTCGAACGCAGTCGACCAGTTGTTAAGAGCTGATTGATATCCATATTGTTAGATACAGATGTTAAGAAAAGCAAAATTGAGTAAACGTTAGTAAAGACACATGACCATGAAGAAGCATAGTTACAACGTTAAGGTGAATCCATATGTTTGGATGTGATATGTAGGTGGTCAAACACAGTATGCTCAAGAGCTTAGCCCAGTGGTTATCGAAACGCATCCTCACCTTTTAATTAATTGTATTAATTTTTTAATCAACAGCTGAATTTGTAATAATAAATCTATATTTTATACGAATAAACGGAGTTACAAACTTGTTCAATCGCAACTGTTGGCGATTTGCCAACGTTAGTGGACGCGTGACGCTTTCGGCCAGTAAGCTGGCAAAGCTAAGGAAGTGGGAGAGGGTCGATTAAATAAAAAACAAATATTTAAAATACTATAAATGAACTTTAATCGAAAAAACGTGGAAGATCTATCGGTTGGTGAACCGCGCGGATATTATATTAGAACTAATGATAATTAGAGATGTGTGAAAGGAGGCCAACCCCGCGAACACCGACGGGTATTGGCAGGTCGGAAGGAGCCACTAAGGGCAAGGAAAGGCAGGGGCGGCTTGAAGGCCAAGCGTATGCCCGGGCACTAGGTTAGGTTATACTCACTTGTTTGTCCAGGGAACTGCCAGCTGGATCATGTGAGGCGTTGAGCCAACGAACCTAAAAAAGGTATTGTACGAGGCTGAGATCCTCAGCCGTACCAGCCGAACACCGGCTGTGAGTTAAGCTGAATTCCAGCTTTAGCTCGAAGGCCGAGCCTGCGATAAGTCAAGAGTGACGCTACCAAGAGGGTTAGACGCGCACGAGCGCGTGCGTAAAAGGAACCGTCGTGAACGGAAGCGGGCCTTATCAGCGCCTCGAGAGAGCGATAGGCGTGGTGCGAGCGCTGAGCGCGAACGTGGGGAGAGAGCGGCGAGAGCGAGCGCTCGCCAAGCGCGCAGCGTAAGATGAAATAAAATAAAATAATGCGTTCAAATATGTAATATATTTAATATAAAATGCGTAACAAAGTATCATACTATTGATTGATTTTAATGATGTAAAAGGCGCCGAATGCCGACAAATATTTTATGCTAAGAAATAATTATCAATCAGTAAAAAGTTAGCTTTAACCCGAAGTCAAATTAAAAATCTCACTCAAGAAGATAAATCCATAATTTCAGAGGAAGGAATTTCTTCTACCGTTAGACAACTATCACGAACTTCACCGAAAAGTTCGTATTTAGACATATTTTCCGATCGTACTTCAATGTCTAACGAAAGAGTCGGTATCGCTATTGCCGCACGTAATGTTCATGCTTCTGACAACGATTACACCACCTCAATTGCTATTGCCCAAAGTAACGTTGACTACAGCTGCAGCGTTTACACTGCCAGAGCCACTGGCACTAAAACTTACAGTTCTATACTAATTACATCCAAATAATTTTATATCATTATGTAATGTATATTAAAGTTGACATTAATATCAAAAGTTAAATTTAAGTTTTTTCAGTTAGAAATTTCAGTTAGAATGAATACAATCAAAATTTTAGAACAGCAACATGAGACAACTTATTAATGTTTAAATAACGATCACAGACACTAATTCAGCTAACCAATGACAACAACGTTAACAAAAGCAACGATAAGTAAAGTGGAACAACTACGAATTGTGAATTGCGGTAATTATATAATTGTATTACGAGCGAAAGTTTATTCATATGATTTTAAGAATTTTTAATAAATTATTTTGTATACTTTGTATAAAACTATAGAATGATTAAAAAATCAAATTAACTTCAGGAGGAGTAAATTGAATGACAATTTTAATGGTGAAAAAGGTGCTCGAAAAGGAATTAAATTTTTGCTTACCCATTTTAAGATGAGAGGTCCCTGACGACAAATCGATGACTCAATACAGCTGACTTGGTGTGTGTAAATGAATTTTTCATCGGCTTTAATCACAGGCGATAGGCATCTCCATTCACGCGATTTTCCATACGCAGTGATTCTCTGAATGAACGCATGACTGCGCCTTCGCTCCTACGTTTTTCCGCCGTCCAAGAGTGGTAAAATAAAGATGAGTCGGACAACGTGAAAGCCCGTTGACGCGAGTAAGATTCGTCCCCTGCGTCTCTCGTGTCCATTCCGTCCATCCGTACGAGTCACGTTGACTCGCTAAAATAGACGACGATGAAGCTTTTCACTCGGCTCCTCCGCACCAGTCCAAAGCTCTTAAACTGTCCGATCAGAGAACCTACTACTCGCAGTCGATCTTAGTCTCGCGATCGGTTGCTTTGCGAAAGCATTTGTTAACTCCGTCGAGTGATTTTTTGACGCACATATTTTTAGTGATGCAGTGATTTTATATCCGCGTGGATTTCGTTGTTTTAATTTTTTTTAACGCGTGATATTAGAGCGTGTCCTTGACGATAGGTACAGCTGGTTCATTTCGGCGTCTCGAATTAAAAACCCCAAATCGTAATCCGAGCGAACGGCGTTAGAATCGCGAGACATCGTTGCGCGATAAAATAAACCGCGTTAGGAATGTCGGCGACGTCGCAATTGTAAGATAAAACTCGTTGGCCGCGGCATGACGGCTCGAGGGGCGGGCAGGTAATATTTTTCACGGAAAATGCTCTGCAGTCGGCGGCCGGGCAAACATATAGCGTCATATTTGGTTAATGTTATCTCCATATTCATATGACATACATTTTCGTGATAAAGGACGGGCATTATGCGGTTGAAGAGTACGCAAAACGAGTGCCCGTGTGTACGTGCGTCATTTGTGACTAGCCAATGTTTACGCGAGTCGTGTGTAACATGATGCGTCGAGCTTTTTGTCGCGAGAACAAAACGCTAATCAATCCGATCAAATCTATTTCACTTCAAATTGCTAATTGTCACTTTCATTTTAAAAGCTGTATCGTCGAATTTTGAGGAATTTCAAAGTAAAATATGAATTTGTTTACAAGGAATTCTTACTGCTCCTTAAAAAACAAAAAATATAATAATAATCATTAAAAAAATTATTAAGTAATAAAATGAACAGAAACATAGTAATACTAACTCAAATTATATATTTGAGAACTATAAAACTATAGTTAATGATAAGGCTATCAATGAAAAATGAAAATAAATTAAATGATGTGAAATGTGTTACAACGTAAAAAGTATTCGATCAACATTCACAATGTTTTTGGATATTGTTTAACGTTAAATAAGAAGTCAATGTTTAAATAATAATAGAAAAAATTAAGCAATTTTAAATGCGTACATAATGCATTTTTGCATTCTGCAAAACCAGGATTTTCATGAATTCATTTGAAAAAAATATAAGATCAATAAATTCAATCGATTTGAAATACGTTCCTTTTAATTTTTTGTAATTTTCAAACGATTGATAGGGGAAATATTTGTAATATTAAAAACTAATTTTTTCCAGTTGTCCCTAAAACAAACTATAATAGAGAGTTCCCATGTAGAAAAAGACAAACGGGCCAGTACTGGCCCAACCCTGACGTCGGTTGGCTGACGGTCGGGATGAAACGCCATTTTACCTGGGCCGTGACTGGCAGACGAAAATATTGCTAAAATTATTGGAATCAATCGGGCCAGGCTTGAGCCATTCGTACGCCGACGGTCGGCCCAGTGCTGTCTCAACCAAAATATAAGATCGTCGTATTTTAACGCTGGCCCAAGCATGTCCCGATCGTCACCACTGGCTGACCGTCAGTTTTTCTACATGTGTATTTGGTAAATAGTGTTATCAGACATATAATAACGTGCGGTAGCCAGTAAATTTTATTTTTCAGCGTAATAGCTAAAATTGTAATCAAAATAACAATTTCTTAAACAAATTTCAAAGAAATTATCCGAAAATCAACTAATTAATTAAAAAAATTAATATTAATAATTAATCCCATTTTTTTCCATTCTACTTTTAGTTACACACTTTTCTCTTAATTCAACATTTCAATCTCCAAACCAATGTCAATTTTTCGTTTACCTTCAAACGCGTACATAAAAGTTTAATTCCCCATGTCTCCATCAATCCGTTACGTTAATGGCGCGTAATAAAAACGTAATGAAATAGTTTCAAATTTTCATTGTTTGAAATAAAATCGTGCATTAAAGCGCGATATTGAATAATTTTCACTTATGAGTCGTTTAAAACGATGATGTAACTTGTCCTTAAACTACTGAACGTGGTGTGTCGGGTATTGTAAGGCCGCAAGGACACATTGTTTTCACGTTGCTTTGGTTTTTAAAATGTTAATTCAGTCGTCCTCGCTCAAAGGACCACTTGATATAAAAATTCTTCACTTTTAAGTGGAAGATTTTTTGAACTTTTTAAATATCCACATCATGAATTAACATCAACAAAACGTTATCATCATTGATAAGTTCAATTACATGGCCATTATTCAAATCTGGTTCACGCGCATACATTAATGATTGTTCTTACGATGCATTAAAAAAGTCACGCGATATGAACGACATTGGAGTCCATGAGAAATGTATACATTTGCGGGCGTTAATGTAACCTCTGTAATCGAAACCGCAACGTGGAATGTGTCTTCCATAATTCAATTTCAGAGCTCGTATAAATATTCTCGTCATAATAATTATGCTTCAATGAAACTTTCGATGGCCAATTATGTTGAATAACTTTCTTGTATTATTATAGCTTGATTTAATTCAGCTATCAAACTGTTTAATGTTGTTCGAATTTAATAACTTAGTTCGCATTGTCCGTGTACCGAACGTAAATATGAACTATTCACTAGACACTATACAGCAAGCCTACACCAAAAAAAGTGGTATAGTTGTCATTACCAAATTCCTACACTGAAAAAAAATTCTGGTAACTGTTACAAAAATGTTATTGCAAAACTTTTAAACAAAAACCATTACAATACACGATATTATGTTATATAATATATACTACTCAGTATAAAATAGTGTATTGTAATGGTTACACATATATTCTATTCGGATCAAACAACAATTAATAGCAGGGAAGACAAATACGTATGTTTAAGTGTAAATTAGTAATCATTACTATTCACATTTTTCTCAGTGTATAATTGTACTATTAACGTTATCATAAGATATAGTTTATATCGGTTAAATAAAAATACATTAACATTAAATAATACATGATGTTGTTATAATTTAAAAACACTATACACTGGAAAAAAAAGATACGTTAAATTTAATTTGTTTAATCTCAATTGTGATTGTTAAAAAATGTATATTATTAATAATATAAATCATGGAGATATCATAGTTGAAAATTTATAATTTAAATGTGGAAAAAAGATATTTTCATTATGTAAGTTGCCTTGTTTTCATCGTCGCAGAAATTCGGTTGAATTGTGTTTAAACAAGTCCAAGCACTCGCGAGAAATGTTCGTTCGAATGCGTTTCTGATCGGTTAACAAACGCGGCACCCATCGCGCCGAGAGCTTTCTTATATGCAAATGTTCATAATTAATTTAATAATTAATTTAATAATTAATTTAGTTAATTGTTAAGTTTTATAATTTTACTTACTTTTAATCATTAATGTTTTAAAAAATTAGATAATTAAGAACAACCACCACTTTCATAAATATTAAAAACAAGTAAGTATAAACATAAGTATTTTCTGAATGAAAATTTGTAATAATTGTGGGATGCATTGCTAATGCCAAATTTCTCAATGTGATTATTATTTAATTCATCTAATAATTGGTAAAATTAACAATTATTTCAGTATAGAAATTCATATTTTTAAATATGGAAATTGCGTAATTATATCACAAGTAAGAAATACATTCATATGATTGTTGTATACATTCATATAGTGTTTAATATTTAGATTAAAAAAAAAATATTCAGAAAATAAACATGTAAATAATAATAAATTTCTTTGCGTATCAAGGAAATGAATAACGTTGAAAAATTGTATTCTTGTTACGGACAGTAAAAGATAACTTTTTTAACTCCTACAGTTAAAAACTGTATTCAACCTTAAATTCCAGCGCATAATCCTCCTGTGCATAGAGGTAAAACAATATGTTGTAAGGCGACCCACAAAAAAGGGAACTGTGAAGTAAAGTTTTCTTTAAAATTAGATCTAGGATTTCGTGATTGAAAACTATGTATAAAAATTATATTTATTTTCAAAGTTACATTATAGAAAATGTGACTAGATATGTACTATGTTGTTTTACTTTTTGTTTTTATTAATGAAAAATTGATAATAACTGTTGTTTTTAAGTTGATAATGTTAACTGTTTTTAGCAATGTTAAAAAGAATGGTTAAGAAGTAGAGGTACTAAAACGTCTCAAAAGTGACTGGAACTATGTTTTAAAATGAAACACCATGTTTTGCTGAATACCGTAATGTAACTTATTCTATACTAAAATAAATAATATTCGATTGTTAGGTACAGATAAAATATTTGTAGAATAAAAATTTTTTTATATGCAAATTTTGCTTAAAATATATTTTGCACAATATTTCATCAGAGTATTAATTTTAATCTATATTTTAACAAACCTTAAATTTAAAACAAACAAAAAATAGTCAAACCTAAAATTAATATAATATTTAGAATATAAGACAAAAACTTAATAAAAAGTATAAAACAACGTTATACATAATTGATCATAAAAGTAGACAATCAAAATTAATTGTAAATGAATTTTACATTGTCGTAAATATTATTACATAACATTAATATTATATAAGTATAAATATATAAATATTAATATTAATATTTATAAATAATTGTATTATATAAATATTTAAATATATTAAATATTTTAGCTTTTTTGAAGATTAATTCTGATCTTAAAATTTCGGTGTTCATTGATCATTTTTAAATGTAAATTAATAACGCAATTTCGATTAGTAGAAATAATTACTTGTGTCGTATTATTGATAAGCGATACTGCTGATTTTAAGAAAATATGGAATGCCACTTAGATTAACTAACCACTACAATAAGAAAAGTATAGCAAATCCCACCGATAGTCGGAAATTCGTAGCTGATTTTATACTGGAAGAGTTACATGACTCAAAAGGTTGAACCTGTAGACAATAAGCAATGTTAATTTGCATAAATATCCTCATATTTTCTTAGACAATGTAGAAGGAGAGACGTACGATACCGGCAGTAAAACATTTCGTACCCAGATATATAACATATCTATGGATAGCGATGACGACGAAGATAAGAGGAAACAATCTGCAAACTTGTTGTTGAAAATAGGTGATCAATATGATTGCGTCGAATACCAACCTGCATTGCATGAAACTGAAACGTTGCGATCGTAGGAAAAACAGCGTTTACAGTGAGTAAAAATGTTTTCCATCGTAAATAATACTAATTCTAACGTGCTAAATTCAATGTATCATACATATTATTTGCAATAGGTTTTGCTGAACGACAGAAACAAATATCTAACTCTTATAACTGTTAGTAGACCATTTTTAAAAATACCGTAATTTATATTTCATTCATATTTCAACATGTATCACGGTTGTTGAGAAAGATTATTTATGATAATTGATATGATAGCGTAAAACAAAAATTTAAAACGTTAGGACAAATTTTTATACATGAAACTTTTGATGAAATCCGGACTAGAGGAAAACCTAGTTCGTCGATCATTATAAAGATTATTGCGTTATAACAAATAATAATATTCCAAAAACGCTAGCTATTTTCCATTACTATTAGTATAGATATGATAGATGAATTTTAAACTTTTTCATGTTTGCATTCTAAATGTTAAATTGTGAGCCATGGAGTCAACTAGAGTAATATTTTGAATGTTACGACACAGCAGAAAACTGATGCTGGGATTGACGGTGGCGCGAAAGGATGCGTGTAGTTTGACGACGAGGAGTTAGCAGGGTAGGGCGGAGCTGCGCCTGCGAGGGTGCGCACGTTCGAGTCAATCCGAGCTGTGTGCGTGGATCGTCGTAGGTCGTGCAGGTGGAAGGAACGAGGTCAAAAAGAAGCTTAAGAAGTCGGGTTATGAATCGCCGTCTAAGTTAGTTACCGTCCAGCCTCGGTCTCCTTCAAGAATGTGAGTCCAAATTCGCGCACTTCAATCAGCCTTGTGCTTCGCCCGTGACACGTGCGTTCAGCCAAACGGGCCCTCATGTCAACCAATAATGTACATTTAATAACACTCAACTGATTTCTCATACTTCGCCAATACTGCGAGCACTTTGACACAAGGACTAATCATTGACAGCATATGCAAAGACTATTGCTATTTTTGCAGTGCTGATCTCGCTTCGCAGTAGTACGTTTCGCACCCTAAAAAATTCTGGTAATCAATCAATTTGATTATTTTTATTTCAAAATTCAAACATCAATCCCATCTCTGGTGAATATTTTGTTTTAGTATATACATTTACACGGTTGAAACGGTATTTTTATGAGTAGTATTCATATTTTACATAAACGCATTGATAATATAAGGATAGTGAAATTTAACATTACAGCTATATTGTTAAATTAGCTGTTTTAATTCACACTAGTAAACAATTTTTCGAAAGCATGGATATTTTATTATAACTCATATTTATACTGCTAATATAACACATAAGAAAATATAAAGCAACAATAAAATTAAAATTTATGAAAAAATGCATTTTAAAACGTCTCAAACCAACCTGTTACTCTTACTCTTCCATTATTTGATTCGAATCTGAATTTGAAATTATATATATAATCAATTTTAATTTTATTAGAAGTACGGTTTTTATCGCATAGTTAATGAAACTATATGTTTATTGTTAATTATAAAGACATTTGAAAAAAGTCTATTCATTAATTTAATATATATTGCATATCACATATGATATTTTCAAGGTTAGAAACTCGCGACTATGACTGCCGCTGAATATTTTAGTTCTACAGTAAAGATAAATCATTCAACATTCAAAGTTTGCTCTCAAGCAAGAAATGTTTATCAGTTCGGAATCACTTTCCCATTTTAGAAAAATCTAAATTATTTTTACTAAATAATTAAATTTTGCCTTCAGTTTTCATCTTCTCGTATTTAATTATTTAATGTTGTATTGAATCTCAATTGCTAAGGATTAGGAGTACATTATTTTTTTAATTTTTAATGTACGAGATAATAATTTTTCTCAAAAGAGAGTTATCAGTATGATATGCAATGATAGTAATACAAAATCAATGTGTTTATTTGTCGCTACATCACAGATCTTGCAAGTGAACATCAGCTAAACTCAATCATGGTTTGATTATTGTAACGTAGTTATCTAAGGCCGGCCTTCTTTTTTCAGGCAACAGAGGAATCGTGTAGTCGTAGACAGAAGCTGATCATTGGTGGACAGTGGGAAGCATTTTTTGGTGGTGGGGTGGTCTGCGGGTAAGCGGCGGTGGCAGTAGCAGGTGAGAAAGGGCGCCACCTGGAAGAGTGAGATCATCAAACGGAGGAGAGGATTAGTAGAAGAAGAAGCGCACGACATCCGCGGCGACATCCACGATGGCTTAACAGAATCGCAGTTGGAGGGAGTATCCAGGCTGCCGCGTAGGAGGCAGTCGCTCCATCGAAGTAGGAGTCAGCCAAGATTCTAAGTGGAAGGGGTTACATCAAGTGCTTCTCCTCTCCTCCGCTAAGAGGGATAGGATCGGCAGCCAGCCGACGGACAGCATCTGCGTCTGGTTCTCTGAATCCGTTGTCATTCATAGACG
>JABFQB010000216.1:0-11878 GCA_022817105.1 Pseudanteris insignis
CCATAATGGGCTCTGCTATTACATTTGTCAGCAATGTTGCACAATTATCATTTAAAAGTCATAGATATATGAACAAATCATTATTAATTTCAAATCACTCAATTCACTGTGGAAAGACTCTAACGAGTTTATGTAATCAGAACAATTATTTTGATTGAGTGTTTTGAAATTTTACCGATGAAACTTAAAAATAGTATTCATAAGTTGATTTGCATAAAATTCAGTACTGATAGTAATATAAATACTTAGAAAATGACCTTAGAAAATTATATTTAATTTATCCAAAAGCTTTGCATTAATATTTAAATTTAAACATGTTTCAAAAATCTTATTTCAAATAAGTCGTAGGAGTTATTTTGTAAAATAAACAAACTCAACAATCAAAATTGAATTGAGGTAATTTTTATTATCTATTTTTATGATTAAAATATATGAATAATTTTCGAAATAAACACAATTTTAGAATGCAGAATATGTGTCAAGTGCTTGCGTTTAACATAGAAATCGAAAATATGTATATATGATTGCAAGTTATAAGAATATTTGGAAAAGCAGCGTAGTAAATTGCAGATTATTAATAGCTTGCGAAAACCAGAGTGTAAAAATATTATCCAATCTTTCAAATATACTTTCTGACATAAGCGAAATATTTGCCGGCAACGTCGAACTTAAATCAACACTTGTAGACTCACGCTTTTTAGATCATACGTTTTAAAACAATCTATTCGGATAAGTTCGTTGGTTAGAACGCAAAATCAAGAAGGAGAATTAGGGCTGCACTGGATCATTTCACGAGATCCATAAATGAAGCATAACAACAACTGGAAATGGTTGGCGTGCTTAGAGCACTCCCGTTAAAACAATTGCTTAAATTCTAGACTCGCACAAGAGTCTTTTAATAGAAAGCATTCGTAACACGCTAGACTCAATTTGAATAGAAATTCGATTTTTTTTCGTAAAACTAAAAGCAACGAATCAAATAAGATTTAATTTGTTTTGGTATTTATATTAATTAAATAGAAATACATGTACATTTAATATTACACGGGTTATCATAACACAGTTAAAAATAGGTTTATACTAAATTCACAAGTATGAACGAAAAGGTAAACATTCGTTTGGAAAGAATCGTTTATTACACGGATCTATTATTCACTACCCTTGACCGGATAATCGTCATATCGAAAACTGGTGATAGTGTTATGCCACGCAAATACCGTAATGTTTGTCACAGCACTTACGGAATTCGGAACTTGGGATTGCCTCGAATGCTTCAACGGTATTCGATTTATACCACACTTTTAATATCTTTTGCCGAGACAAAGTCCGTGCGTCGCGAGCAGGCCTGCTGCTCTGCCAAATCTTACTATTCTTAGATGTTCCATACGGTGGTATTTGCTCGAAAGCTCAGAGAAACGTGTATTTTCGACGTGAAATTCGTAATCCGAAACTTTCCTTAATTCGCATTTTACGGGTCGGTATTTATGTGACAAGGACAGCAGAATATCAACAAAAATTACGACATTATAGATGATTTAATGCGCCCATTCGTTTTCAAGCATACCAACTTACCAACAGGAAATATTAACAGTTTAGTTACAAACAATTTATAATATAAATAAACTCGTGAGGTAACATAATGTTGAAGAATTCTATATTATTTTTGTCGCATTATTTATTTTCTTAAATGCGAAGTAAAATTGAACGTTGCATATGATATAATAATAAATTTAATAAAAAAGAAATATATAAAAATATTTGGGTCATATTTGAATATAATATAAGTTATTAATGTGTTACAATTCATAACAATCATACTGAGAAACATTCAATTATTGGTTGTAAATATATTGGAAACTAAATTTTTTGACGTAAAAAAATTAATTGTTAATTACAAGTTTGATTTCGATTTTCATTGGTTAAATCAACATAAATTTTTAAAACCATGTATATTATAAAGTTGACTAAATTAAAAATAAAAAACTATTTGTTTTAAATTTATGATAATTATCACTTGGTTGCCGAATTGTGATCCGTTCAAATAATATAATACGATCATAAAAATGGACAATTGGGTAGGCATCGATAGAGTGGTGCTAATTTAGTAGGGCCAAGCGATCCGGTAATGTAACATCGTGATAGGTAATCCTTGCCTGAACATTGGTTCGGGTTCACGACCGAAACAGCAACTATGAAGCCACTACTTTTAAAGGAGGTAGCTCTCGCTTCTGAGAATTATTTTTAGAATGATGCGTTTGCTAGATTCCACGGTTAATGCTTGTGTTGTTCAATTTAAATCGTAGATTTGTCATAATAAAGTGAATAATAAAATGTTTAAACTTTTTTAAGAAATTTTACGTGTAAAAATCTGAGAATTTTATTAAACAAAAACAAAAAAAAGTAGAGATTGTAGCTAGAAAAATCAGTTGTTAGAAAGAACGTGTAAAGTATTGTGTTCATAAGCTAAATACACGAGAGGCGTAACCCAATTAATGCGGGTAACGTAAAAGACTTGAGCGAATTGTCTTGATAAGAAAGAAGGCGTTAGATGTTGGGAATTAACGTTAACGTTGATTGTGCTCGTGAAGCGTTGAACTAGTTCACAGTGATGCCCGATGATAATCGGTAAAATCCGAGTTAGAGAATCGCGATGAGTCGAATAAAGACAAAATGAATGGTGATGGCGCGTAGAAAAGCAAGTCAATGACGCTGGGTTAAGGCGTTTTTGTGGCGCCCCTATACGTCCTCCTGTGAAATCCCTCTTGACGATGTGAGACGTTGCGCGCTCAAGTTGGCAATGCTATGCCGGCCGGCGCGCGTAGACGAGGACGCCGATAGAGGGTGCGACGATTGCCAGACGAGGACGGATCAGGCGAGTTCTCGCGTATCTCGCTTTTCCGCGAGCTAAACGAGAGGCCGCTCGGTGAACGACCCGCCAGACAGAGATGCGCGCAGAAAGAGAAAACGTTTCATTCGTGCACACTGACATTCCAAGCAATGACGATGACGAGATATATCACGCAATTCCGTACTCCATCATCGCGCGTCTCCCGACTCGTCTCAATCATCGCAATTTTGTTTTCACTCGCATTTTTGTACTCACTTACAATACCAATCGTAACTTCCAATTCGGTTTTCGCAAACATTGTCACTTTTTTTCACAAAATTATTAACAATTTTTGTAACAATATAATAACGTAACACAATAGTTATAATCATCATATCGATCGTTTATCAATATATTATAAATCTAAACATCTAGATAATTATTAATTTATTAACTTTTGTAAAAAAACTCTTTTGCAAAATTTTAACTGTTTAAATTAAAAACTGAAGAATAATTGAAATAGTTAGTTCGCGCAATGGTTCATACACATTGTTTACCTTTGACTGGAGACTGGAATTTTTAACTCCGATTCTACGTGCGGGTATGCAATAATAGTCATTTTAATGAACTTGTATATGAAAAAATTAAAATTAGTTTTGCTAACATGCACATAACAAGATATTCAAAGTAAAGACGTTTAATTATACAAACAGTTTAACATAGTATCGTTATTAGTCGTGGCATGTGGATTGATACCCACGCTAGAAGCTGGGCGAAATTTTACGTGACACCCCAACCATGACCGACCGTTCAACAGCAATCAATGACTCAATGTTACGTTCTTGCGGCATTTTAAAATGGATAATCACGTTCATAAAAATACTTATTTAGATAAGAGATATATTATTATCGAAGGAAACAATGTTTTTTCAATTTTTTTATATCTGCATGATTTTTTTTAATCGTCCTGTTAACTTTTTGTTGGGTAAATAATAAAATTTCTTTACATTCAGAATTGATATTCAGCTTCAGTTATCTTGCAAAAAAAAAAAAATGATATGCGATAATTACTGCAGTAGAAGCAAAAGAATCATATTATTATTTTGTCAGCATATATACTTAGATTTCTGGGAGTGAGAATGCAATACAATATTGAATTTAAGTTAAAGAAACTTTGAGTTGATGATGAAAGAATTATTTGTTATACCAACTTATCTTTAACATATATGTTATCAATACATATGTTATTGTCATTTTACCGTATTACAAATTCTTAACACTATTATCATTTTAATAGAAAACATTTATAATCAATTTATACCAAGCAGTTGTTAATTAATATTAGAAAGACGTACTAATATTGATATCATGCAAGTTCGAGTTGCTAATATATAAATGATTTAGTATTGATGCTCAATTTCTGTTAATTAAATACAATTAATACATTTAAAACTAAATTTAAAAAATTCGATAAACTGATTGGTTGATCACACAAAAATATAGTCGGAAGCTAGTGTAAAAGCAAAGAAAAAACTTGTTGTTAATGTACAAAAAAATACTTATAAGTTAATTTGGAATTAAATCATATGTTTTTGATACTTAAAAACCAAAACAATGGTAATTCTTCGTTAACCTACGAAATAGTTTGATTTCGATATATGTTTAATTAGTTTTATTTGAATTATTAATACGAAACCTAAGAATTTAAAAACTGTAACTTATTTAGGTTAATAATCTTTCAAGTTAGACGGACAAAGAAAGCACTAGATTGATAAATATAGAAATATATGTGTGAAATAAACGCAACTTGCGGATGAATCAATCCCTTCCATATAAATAACTCTGTATGGAAATATATCTCAAAATACTAGGCAACTTCAATTTTATCTACAATTATAAAATACACGGAAAACAACATTTTCGTAATTCTAAAACAGTTGGTTTATTCTACAAATTTCCTTTGTTATATTTTAGTCAACAAATTTATAGTTGTTACAACACTTAAGTAAATTAGCCCAACGCTTAATTGATAAGACTGCTTCGTTGAGAGTCAATGAAAATTAGGTTTTGGATTACTTAAAATTGTTAGGTAAGTTTGAAATTTAACGATTAAAATTATAAGTAATAATCAAAGAGTAAATAATCGCATATAAAACGAAAATTGGATATTTAGTATTGTAAGAAAAGACATGGTAAGCACGATTCATATTTTCGTATACGTTGTCGTCGCCGGTTCCTGTAAATAGAATGACCTAGTATACTTAATTCTAACACTTGATTCGAGAACTCGACTTGTAACCTGGCCAACAGTCACCGCAAACAGTATACTTCAAAAGTTTTCCAGTGCTAATTTCATCTGCGAGGCGAACTATCAATTTTGTCGCATTTTTATTACCCTATAACAATATTGAATTCATGTAATAATGCATTAATCCGAAAATGACACGACAAACGAATACTTTTATATGTCACAAATCGTATGTCTATATCAGAATTTATTCTATTAAATTCAAAAATATGTCCGTTCATAATTAATTTCGAGTTAATTATCTTTTTTTTTTATTATATTTTTTTAAATATAATGAAACTATTTACTTCTTAAAATTAAATCAAGTCCGCCACGTTTAAACATAAAAAAGTCACGAAAGCAACTCACGTCATATTACTGATGTATTGCTTTTGAAAAAAATTAAATTATTTTTTGAACGTTGAATGTTTAACAAATTGTGGTTTATACTATTAAATAATATAAAAGTATTTTATATTTGTAATGATATGTTAATGAAATGCAAAAAAATTAAAACATTTGTAGTTTATTCCTAAGGAAAAATGACTGGACTCTTGTTTTCGATTATATTTGTAACTGAGATTCGGATCTTAATGAATTGAATCATTTGTTATATTTATGCTGTGGATTTCTACGAATATTTCGATAAGGAAATGTAATGAAAAATATTGTCATTATAAATTTAACTTGTTTAGATAGAAAGAAGACGCTTTTAAATAAAAATATGTTTTTTATAAATGTAGCTAATTTTAACTTAGATTAGTACACGTATCTTAAAGTGAATGTCTAAGATTATTTTATTGTCAGATTTCTTGCTTTTAATTTTTTTAAAAATGCGTGGTAAAATGAAAGTGTTTCGATTTAACCTACGTCAGATTAAAAATAGTACATCGGAATATATTGAGTTTCGGGTTTCGTATTTTTTATCAACTTAAATTTTGCTCAAAATGCAGTCACTTTTGGCTAACTTTATTGTTTTATTTTTGAATTATGGTTACATATAGAATATGTAATTAATATGTTAGAAAATATATGATTATTTCCAGTTACCATTTTATTATTATAACATTATAATTCAATAGCTTGGTTTAATAGATTTTAATTCAATTGTAATTTCATTCGTACCATTTTTTCATACATATATAAATTTATATCTCAAGAATGTAAAAATCGAATATTGTTTATTAACGTTTAATAACCAGTGTGGTGGCTTATGACAATTAGTTAAATCTTTGTTACATTATATTTTGAGTGTTAAGTTACGAAGCGGTGTCAATTAAATCTATTTGATTGCTACAGGCAATCAGCATTTTAACTATTTTGAGTTAAATGACGAATATAGCTGACTTTAGCCTAATTCTAATAGTGTTATCTTTTTATATTTACATATATAAAAAGATTTTTAGCTCAAAACTCGGCGTTTATTTTCATACTATAATTTTTCGACTGTTGCTTAATATATTTGGCTTTCATTTTAATAGATTCTTATATATATTTTCAACAACCGATCTATTTAAACTGTCCACACTGTTATTTCCTTTTTTTATAATGAACTAAAAACATACTTCAAAGAAGATTAGTAGAATTTAAGCTTTACTAAGGATTCGCAATCACCTACATTCGAATTCACTATTTTCTATGCTTTCGTAATGTTAACCCACGGGACTTTGTCGTATTACGTAACTCCCATTTTATTTTCAACCAATATAATTTTATTTTTATTGAATTTCTTTTTATTAATGCAACTGTTGGATGTAATTTTTTTTAATTCTACAGTTTTTCGAACGAAAGCAAATATTGATAACACCTAATCGATATAAGTTTCTCTTGACATATTTTATAATTAAAAAATAAATAATACACGCCACGTTACAGAGATTGAAATTGTATAACATTACGTAATTTGTAAATGAAAAAGGTATTAAGCTAATAAGACATAAAAATATTTGTTTAATCTAAGTTTGATACATTATTATGAATCGTAAAGTTTAGCCAAGATTAAGCAATAAAGAAATTGTATTTCCAAATTATACTGGGAAAAAGGATGTATTAAATTTTGCAACGCTAACCATCATGTTTGAGCTTAACCGTTGAAAAATTCGAAATTATTTTTGTATTTATTAAAACGTTTGCTGTCGACGTAACTACGTATAATGTAAATAGTCAAAACTTACAGTACGATCTTAGCATCAATGATAAACGTTATAATTATTAAACCGTCATTTTTCTCAGTGTATTTGTATATATTCAGTAGTTCCCGAAACAGAAAGACCAAATGATAACTTATTTTACCTGACTACAGTTTTTTGGCATTAAATATTCAAAATGAAATTTGAAAACATTTACAATATTGAATTGAACCAATTTGTACCCTTATGTTGTTTTTGCGTATGTTGTAACGTGATCCATGAGTATACAAAAAGTTGAACTCTTACAATCACCAATTCTGGCGAACAAAGTTGATGTCACCATCTGGCGACACAATGATGAGTAATTTGTAGTTATAATCGAATTTAGTAATTTTATTAAATAACTATTTGGCACATTTTAAATCGTATACGGCGGGAATATTTTTAACTTGAGCAAGTCATAATTTAGTCCAATTAGTCACCAAGTTGAAAAGAGAAAAGATTAAGCATATATTGAATAGCATTCAAAACGGAAACCTTATTCATGACTTAACGAATAGAGGTGCATAAATAATCATAATACCAACAAACAATTATAATTCTTCATTTTTAAATTAGCTCAATTCAATGAATTCTAATCATATGCTTGGATGATAAAAAATTTTTTTTAGTAAATTTAATTAATTGTTTTTTAATTCTTTTTTTAATTTGTTTAGGTAAATAATTTCTATTATCAAAAACCAGCAATTGAATATAGGAGTTTGATTAAAATCACAGCAAGTAGCAGCATGATTGATATGCCTGATATATGTAATTAAAATTATAGAAGTCACGTTTTATTTTATCGTATAGTTCCCACGATAAGAAATTTGAAATCACATTTATCGCCCTTTTATTTACTTCAAAATATTGCCGGTTATTCGATTTGACGTTTTATACTGGCAGAAAAAGCAAATTGTTATACGAGAAAAGCAGAATAATTTTAGTTGTATATATTAAATTTTAATAATAAATCGTTCATGTAATCATTGAAGGGAAAACGCTGTTATTTATGAGCTCACGGTTTTGTGCTCTTGCACATCTCCGACTTGCACTTTTATGGCACACGAGACACAAGATTTCATGTAAACAAGATTGACATCGTGCACGATAACCCAACTTTAACTTTGTTTGAGCAAAGTACACAAAGTGACATTTATATAAATTTATGTCAATAAAATGAAACGGCAAATGCAAAGATGTGAATAATTGTTTGCAAGAAATTGAAGCGTGTAGAACGGGTAATTAATTGTCGGCCGCTTTCTTCAACGTCAATGATCCACGTCAATTTTGCCTCTTTTTCATACCCAAGTCTATGTAATAGATTCACGCTCGGTGTTTGCATGAATAATGAATGAAACACGGTGCTACACGAAACAGGAAATAAGCACGAATGCTATGGGAAGTAAAGGTTATCCGCGCAGGGAGTCCGGTTACGTATTCGCGAATCCACTTTGCAGACACCGGTTGCTATTGTTTACCGTCACATATTCAGCACGTTCACTAAATTGATTCGATTATTATATCCGATCATCATATTTTTCTCAGACTAGCGCTATCGTACAATACCATGCCCATATTTGTAATATTGAATAATATTGGAAAAAGCGTTGTCGCTCTCTACAATAGCTAGCGATTTTATTTTTTTTCTTAAGTTGACATGCAATTCAATTGAATAGGTTAACTATTAAAATGGTTCACGAAATATTTTCCGAACAACTAGCAATAATCAGACAATGTCATAAAGTAAACTGAAAAATGAAGAATTCGGTTATAACTGGGCGAATGTTTGTTTCAATGAAATTTGAATGCAATTTGAACTTGAAGCACCTGTTTGATCAGTGTAATGCGACCGCGTGTATTCACGATTCAAATTACCTTGTACGCACTGAGTTACTGTAAACATATCACGACTAAGAGACGCGGAATTACAATCATGGCTCAAAACACCTGGCACTCATATGTTAGTCTAAAATACTTAAAGTCATCGAAGTGAATTTATTTGCTTACAATGTTATATTACTCAACTAAACGTTTCGTATCATAAATGTGCATTCAATCAATCAACCAAATCAATTAAAACAAATTGCAACAACCTGAATCATTCAATTATAAAGTTTTATCATGTCAATTATGTTTATGTCTATATTAGAGTTACGATAAAATTAATAAAATCACTCGACAACACTTCATATAGGGTCAGCAATTACTATATCATTATAATTTTAACTTCGAAGGTCGACGTATGTTTCAAGTATGATCTATTTACGTTTTATGGGTATCTCATATAAGGTTCACGTATCGCTGATACACATATAAGGACTTTATGTCAATCAAATTATAGTAGCCAGGTATTCATATTTCCATTCATGGAGATTGAACAAACAAGTTCGATCGTAAAAAAAGCCTAGTTGTATAAAAAACATGGAAAAAAAATTAATTCCTTTATAATTTTGGCTTTTCTGTAACGTGGATTAACTTTCGGGTTTGGGATTGTTGGGAGCGAAGGGAATAAGGGATCGTCAAGGGAAAACAAGACGAATAAGTAAAGAAAACATGCCAAAGTTGATGTGGTGCGAATAACATAAAAAAAAAAAAAAAAAAAAATAAAATAAACGAAGAGGGTACCATACTCAGCGGATGCTTTGTCTGTCCAAAATACGAGTCTGGCGATATCGATCGAGTTTCGGATGCAACCCATAGTTTTTGTATTCAACCGTTTTGAACTTCTTCTAATCCACACCCACGAAATAAACGCCAATAAAACAGAAGAGCTGAAAAATTTACGCGCTAGCACACGGAATAAGTAATATGGGAGTTGGAAATATAAGTTGGCGCGCTTGACGGGATATGAATGCGACCTGTGAATAACATTTGATTTACGATAGCACTCGGCAAAAAACGTACTCTCCCATTTCTTTTGCAAAGAGATACTTGTCCGATGGATTTTGTTATAAAAAGAACACTATATCGACCGATGTAGCAACATCAATTCGAGAAAATGTTCGTTAAATGGTCTAGCGATCCTGAGTACCGATTTATGATTTGGGGTAAAATGCTAATATTACGACTTTTGAGTGAACATCGAGACTGATGTCGACACGCCCTCAACAGATCCTAACATTTTGGTCCAAGGCCAAACTTTAGCAACGCAATTTACTTTTGCTTTTATTTATTCCAACCAACCATTTTTCACTCACATCTTTATTACGCACAATTTTTCCTTACGAATTGTTTTCTAGCGATGAGCATAGCAATTTTAAACGTATAAAATATTTTCCTTATTACTTTAATTACTTATACATGTAAATTTCGACAATATTTTCGGATAATAAGTTTTATCTTTTAACAAAATAATCACCAAGCAAATTACGTTGATAAAAATCTAACTTGACTGGTAAGCGTCAACGTAAATTGAACGATACAACAATTCAACAAATGGTTATCAAATACTACCGGATGTGTTTACGATGATAAGATTCGTTCCACATTTCGTCTTAAAATAGAAAAAAAGGGTATGACAAAATATTTACAACTAATTGTATCAAATACCATGAACGCAGTTACGGTGCATAAATTATATTTAATTATAATTATAAGTTTATCTATTCAATCAAACGTAATTTTTGTTAAACATGAAATGCTGACTGATATTTAATATAATTTGTAAACTTGTTATGTATTGCATAAACATTAAAGTAGATACTTTATCTGATACAATTTAATGAAGATTGCATTGATTATTAAATCGATTATAAGAAGTATGAATGTAATACATGTAGGCTAGCAACTAATACTCATTTTAATTGGAGTCAATGACAAAAGTTATAGGAAGATTGACGTATAAATCAGCTTATTATACGACCGCGTGATCGTTTTGTTGTACAAATTTGGTGCAGTACTGCGTGACATTATTAGTGCTTTATATTTTATTCATTTAGTGCACGTTTCTACATTCGTCATTCATACTTGCATTCACAATTTTGAAATCGAATTCTTAAAAAACCACCATAATAAGGCATTAGTTAATTTTGAAATCAACGTTGACATCTATCAGAAAATTATTGAAACTCTAAGAAATATGTAAACATCATGTCCTGTGATTAAAATTAGTGATTTTAATTATTATAATTGATAAAGTCGATGAAAAAAAACTGAAAATTCGTTTATTCGGATACGCAATATATAACAATCTAGAATTCAATCAAGCAACGTTCGTTTCTCTTGTTTGTACCGATTGGTATTTTTAGTTAGAAATAAATATAAAGATATTTTGAATATGGAGCATATAAAAATATGCTGCATCGAACTTTATTGTACGAAAAGCATTCGTTCATATAAAAAGAATAAACTGTTTAAAAATAAGACAAAGATAAAATGCGTATGGTTCTGACTAAAATTAGGATGAAAGGCGCACTCCCTTCGAACATTACATAAACCCAGTGATGGTCATTCCTCGAAAAACTCGAATCGTCGAATGAGAGCCGAATCATCAGCGGCCACTTGTTTTATCGGGTACCCACAACTATCTGTCGATCGGTTCTTTACTCTTCTACTCCCTTTCGCTCACTGAATTAACACATTCTGTTTTTATTT
>JABFQB010000217.1:0-11865 GCA_022817105.1 Pseudanteris insignis
CATAATAAAAGTTCAAACTTAATAAAACGTATTAGACACAAATTTTTATTGAAATAAAATAATCAAATTAGTGGACATTTTTTTTTTTAGGTTATGGAATTCAGACACTGAGACCCCGAGTGAGTTCACCGACAAGAATCGAGCATCCAAATTTACCACCGTTAAATTTACATCCACTTGCTACTGCTTATCGCAAGATATCAACTAATCAGCGAACCTCTGACACTTTATTGAGAAATGGAATGTCAACCTCGACGTATATTCCTACAATATAATTTACTGTGCAATATATTTTAACTAAAATGTATCGCTTCTTATCTTTGTCGCGATCAATATTTGAATTTGATAATTTTCAATATATAAATTAGCTTACCGGAACGCGGAACTAACATAAAATTACCAATAAAATAAAATAAAATTAAATTAAATTAAAGATTGACAGAATCTAATAATCTTATTCCCTATGATGTTTGCATTATGTAAATGAGTTCCTGTTAACTGTTAATCCAAGATCAACATTAACTATGAATGCATAAAATGTGATTTTAAATATTGATGTCATCGCCGTACATTTAACATAAGTTGTATTCATTTTGATTTTTTTTGTTACTTTTGTATAGTCTAGTTTAGTTATTTATTGAATTATTAAAAATGGAATTTTTTTTATGTTGACAAATTATTTATTAATAAATTAACATACTACACAGTATTATTTTTTTATTATAATAAGTTGATTTGTAATTATTTTTACATTTTTTACCGAATATTATGCAAAACCGAGTTGTATGCAAAACCACCCCCTGGGGTTAAGGCGGGCGAAAATTTAAATCATAAATAGAACCACCGATTTTTTATTCCATATTTAGATTCAGGTTAACAGTAAGAATGTTTTATCCGAAACTTTCACGGGAAAAACTAATGTTTCATTTTGAAACATTTTTGTAGACAATTTTGAAACATTTAGAAGTGTTTCTGTAGACGATTATGAAACACTAAAAATGGATAATAATATGGATAATATAACATTGGATAATTTGATATGTTCGATGTGTTTTTTTAAAACGTTCAATGATCGTTTATTATTAAATCATATAATAAAAAGTCACCGGCAACATGTTTACCGGCAACATTCGAACAAGCGTTATGTTCATCGGGTTGAAGATAAAAATAGCATTCTCGATTTAATAGAATAAGATTTTTTAGATCCAATAATGTATAACGCAGGTAATTATTATATAGAGCACATATATCATAAAATATAGATATTAAACCAAAGTACTTGGTGACACTGGTTATCAATTTTTAAAACTTTTTTAAAAAGTTTTTTTCTCGGAACAATCATTAAATATAAAAGGGCTAATAGTATTCGATTATTAATGAATTTAATAAAACGCTAATATACGTATATAAAGAGTCTTTACGCACAAAAATATTTGGGACTCGAAACTGTAAATCGCGAAAAACTCGAGACATACTAGAATATAAATGCGATAAGCACGTAAATGCTGCCTTTTATTATTACTAATATAATTGACTGAAAAAATTGTTTGATAATTTGGAACATGTTTTATTTTTGCATGAAATATAATTTACTATTTAATTTTCAATGTTTCCATTTTTGTAATTATAAGTTATTGATTGCACATTTAACCTTAAAACACGATGCTTTGATTTTATCCTACTAGCGATTTATAAACTTAAATCAATAATAATCGATAATGCACTTTCAGTTTATGAATGGACAATGTTTTATTTAAAATTAAATGTTTAATTTTCAAACATTTTTAATGTTTTAAATTATATGTTCCAGAATTGGAAACGCTTATTAGTCTTTCATTTCATTAATTTTATTTTCGAAACACGTGAATGTTTCAAATTGAATCATATGTGTTTCTTTTTGAAACATTTTTAAGATACGAAATAACTAATGTTTCTGAACAAACTATGAAACTGTTTTTGAAACATTAGTTTTTCTAGTGCAAACGATCATTTTATACTATTTATAATCATTCTATTATTTACTTCATTCGTTCATCATTGAAAATTATTCGAACTTGTATTTATCAAGATTAAAAGAACATATTACGCAAATGAAAAAATATTCAGTTAAAAATCAATAACAATAATAGTTGTTAGTTGAAAAATATTTTTAACAAACGTTACATCAATACAAGCCTTTTATATTCTAATCAATTTTTAATTGTTCAACAAATATAAATTCCAAATGCCGTGTTACTAAATCGCAATACTTCGCTGATAGTTAAGATTTGATGGTCAAAAGTGTAAGTGCGAAGTGATGTAAGAAGCTTCGGAAGGTGAGCTCGTATAATTGGATATATAATGAAAATGAAATTGGATATGGTAGGCACAGTTTTTCTAATCGTTTGGCCCGATTACTCTTAGGTGAAAAGCGAAAAAAAAAAATAAATGAGTTGATCCAAAGAAATTAAGACACATGAGAGGCAGAATATAATTAATGGATATTGAGAGCGGCAAATAACATTAAATCCAAGGATTATAGCTGCGAGAAAGAATGGTTTTGGTACGAGAAAGGCGGAGCAAAGAGCAACCCTCTAACAGTGCCTCCCAAGGGCCTGTGAAAATGACTTTGAAGCCACTGTTTCAGCTCGTCTAAACGAAACTACGAGCATTCTTTTTAATCCCGTGAGTTTAACTCGTATCCGAATCTGTTCATTGTCTGATGAAGTAAATAGAGTGGCAAAGATCAGAAGTGATGACTTTCCGATTTTTCTAATACCGAAATACACAAACTGCACCGCAAGGAGCATCGTTCTCATTAAGAGCGTGATTATTTGTCGATAGAAGTATCGCGTGAAAAGTTCCATTAAACGTTACGAAATCTGCAACGTCTGCCGCGAGATATTGGCGAACATTTGAGACCTTTTTTTTTCGTCATCAGAGGTTTCGCTTGGCGCGAAACAATCTCATCAAACGTTGACAGGCTGAATAATGAGAAAGTTGTGAAACGCGCGTGAATGCACGGAGGGAACAAGATTGAAAATAAGGAATAAAGGAAACGACGAGATAAGAGGCTGCCGAGCTCATCTGCTTTCCAATCAGAATGTTGCCACCAGCACATGTGCTTACGCGTCTTTTGGGGCTTGAAGCCTCGATCAATGGGGGCGCTCGCGTAGCTCTCGTTCCTTACCAAAACGTTAACTATCGTTCGCGGGTAACCAGCTAGTAACATCGTAACAAATATAATCAAGCCCGTTTCATCTGTCAGTCTGCTTTGCAGTTACTCGAGCCTATTCCACAGTCTGGGTGTTCATTTCAATTCTATCTACATATAGATTTGTCGTGCCTATCACGTGTAAAAAGGTTAAGACATTTTTATAAAACTGGTTTCACAGGAATTTCAGATACGTCCATTCAATTGCATATTATACATTAAATTAAGTCAACGTAGTTTTTGTACAATTTTTTTTTAAATGCATATAAAAAAAGAATAATATGACTTATAACTTAGTGAAAAGACTGAAATGACGGAAAATTTAGTTACGATACAATAAATATCATTTAGAAATTAAATATATAAAAAATGATTATTGATATTACATTCATGTTATTTTACAAATAAATAAAAAGACAAATAAAAAAAATATTCAGTAATATTATTAATTTTTTATATTTACACAATGTATAACACAAGCAGTACATTGCAAAAACAAGTGTTTCATTTTAAAACACTTTTCATGTTTTAAACAGCGTAAATGTTTTCAAAATTATGTGTTTCAATTCAAAACACGTTAGGTGTTTTATTTTGAAACCATTCCGATTCGAAACGTAACCTCATCAATGGTAAAATATATTATGAAGTGACTATGTTAATTGTTCATTTTCAATAATAATTATTTTGAAAACAAAACCAGTTTTTGTCCAAGAATTTATTGATGGTTATTTGATTATCATTATTATCTAGATATTTTAAAACACTTACGTGTGTTTTGAATTATCCGTTTTAATGCAACGATGCGTTTTACAAAACGATCGTGTTTTATTCGTAATGTGTTTTACTTCAAGTCATACGCTTTAAAATAAAATACGTTATGTGTTTTAAATTTGATTTTTTATTGCAAAACACTACCGTGAATCAAAATTTTAATTTAAAACACATTAAGTGTTTTATTTTAAAACACTTACAAATAAAATACATTGAAACTGAAACACATTATTTTTTAAAACACACTTTCATGTTTGATGTTTTATTTCAACACACGTGTAAAACACGAGTTACGCTTCTGTTTTTACAGTGTATTCATACAACGAAAATAAAAATAACTCGTTGTATAATAATATATCTAATAATACATTTTCATAATTTTCTTCATTATTTAAATATACATCTACATTTTAAAATTATTAATATATTATCTTATCATCAAAATGTCCTCTCCTATAAAGAAATATAAATTGTTTTCACAATAATCTTTCGTTTAAATTTATTTTGCTTTTCATATCAATGGTAGAATAATTTCACGTATTTTTTGTATAATATTTTTTAAATTAATTTGTATACAACTAATATCAAAGACAGAATGATTCAAAAAGGATTTCAGTAGTTGATAAGGCGCAGAGCTACGAAAAATCTTTCCTTATTCGTTAACTTCGGGGACAAAACTTTTTTGCGAGAAATCCCGTAACGATGTGATTGCTTGTCTGTCACTTTACCGTGTTCTCGAACCGTAGAAGGGAGATATAAATAAAATGATCAAGAACAGAACGCAAAAATAAAAAGGAATTCAGTTAAGAACAAAAGGGTGAGGCGGCTGTGATAAAAGTGGGCAGAAAAAAATAACAGTTGAAAGTGTTGGGGATGAGCTGTCACGGGTTAAATTCTGTTACTACATTCTTGCAGAAGAAAGACAATTTAGTACTGGAAATAATAATGTTTCTCGACGAAACTTGATAGGGAGGGAAGTCTCTCCTGATCCTAACGTACACTCGCTATTATAAAAGAACATGGTTTGAAATGAAAATGCCATCAGAAATTGAGTTCAGCATTCTTAAATCTTTCGCATTTGGATTATAATTTACCCGGGTACCTTTTTATCGAGATTATATTACGAACAATTGTTGAGTAATAATAATTCAACGCGGGATGCATGGAAATTTATGTGCTGATATTAATATCATCGCCCTAACTTTATTACTTTCCCAGGGAATATTCTCGGAATATAGCGATGATTAAATAATCTTACAAAACTTATGTTTATGTAATTTATTATTCAAAATTATTTTAAAGCGTGAAAGAATTCATCCCCGATGATTTCTGGCGGAATCGCAAGATGTATAACTTAAAAAAGAGATGGTAATCGAATTGCTCAGGCCATGAAAAATTATTCCAACATCCTTCGTGGATCCTTAACCGGTGCTCAAGTATCATGCAATTCAATCGGAGTAACTTCCACTATTGATTCAAACAGCGTTTTTCTTTTCGCTTCATTGACTGCGACGGTTTTATGGTAATAACTTATTTCAAACTGCGCAAGCTTGCACGATTTTCAAACGTTTCAGCTGCGACACTTGGTGCCATGGCATCCTTGAGTCCGCACCGACAAATTATTAACCCGTTTCTATTTGACTGCGTCGGCGCGTACGTGCACGCACGTGCATATTTGCATAGCAAGCTCGGGTAATAAACACTCGGGAGTAAACGGCGTATACTCGACGTTTGATTGGGTCATAGCTATAATGACGCGGCATTGTCATGCAAATCTTGGGCGTTACGCCTATGCACGTCCCACGTTACAAATTTGGCTATCGACGTGTCCAGTCATCAGCAACTATTCTCAATTTCCATCGACGGGTATCCTTGATTCCGTTATATTTATTTCGTCAAACGTACGCCCGGTGTTCCGTACGGAATTCCGAGCGTCAATTTTTCCACATTCACGTGCGTAACGAGTCGATTCATGCGTTCATATTTCGGTAAATATGTTTTTCGCGCGGAGGTAATCTCGGCCTTGGGTTCTTTATCACGTGGCCATCACATGGGATATTATCATCAAAGTTTCCCCAAACGGGATTCGGCTAATTGAGTGTTGGAAGTCTTCATGATAATATACTGTAACAGTCTAATGCGACTGTAACGAGAAAAATTAATGAAATGGCTGGCAGAATGGCGCCATCTACCATACGATTGTACACACGTTGAGCCAAGGGTGTCGTGTTTCGCGTACCTGCAATAACAGGATTAACGGTTTATGGCAAGGCCAGCTTATTGGACTCGATCAATTACTGTCTCTCTTGTTTCCTCCTTATCAACGCCTCACTCACTCACACATCCTGATCTATCGCCGCATAATTTCACCCTGAAAAACAGGGTTTCCGTAAGGCCAAGTTTACTTCACTTGATCTTTAAACAATTTTCACACACGAATTAAATGAATCAAACAAGAAAACAATACACGAGTTAAATTTTCGTTGATTCTTATCCATTATCAGTCATTTGAATGAGTATAGATGGTATTTCCGGAGATAACATTTGAGATTATCGTACGTGAAACACTCGGTAGGATCTGGTCGAATCGCTCGGCCGACTATACGGTTGTGTTAGGCCGCTTAGCTCGACACTCGGGCCTGCTAATCAGTCCACAGCTATATACCCATTGGTGGGCACATATCCCGCTACACACGTTTAACAGTTATCGCGATTCGTCCAAATAATCCCAAGACAAATCGCCCGACGATAATATAGGTTTGTTTTTTTCCTGAAGGTCAAATGAAAATCACTCTGGCTTTTCGACTTAATTGTATCAGGATGTTGGCAGGATGTACATTTTTTTAGTACGATTGTTTTAAATATATCTGGACTTATTTACTAAACTAGTTTTGGTGCACGAAGATTTTGATTCTGATTCTGTCATAAGTCACTATGGTTGTTGCTGTCAAACTTTTTTATGAAATCATATTTTGTTTAATTATTATAGATTTTTAATTAAATCTACATTTTCATTTCCGTATAAACCTATCTTTGACACTACCCGTACAATAAAATAATCGAAAAAAAATATTAATTGAAAATGGTCATTTATAGTACGTTTTTTATGAAATTGTTTTTGTTACACTAGTATAAAAATTTTTTACGAGTAACGATATCATGCAAGTGATATAAGTAGAATAATTTTTATTTTTTATTCTAAATATATTAACATTACATCAATTAATTTTTGATATAACTAAAATTTGGTGCATAAGACAAAATTAACTTTTCAAAACTTTCTTTATAAGACTTTGTTAAATTAAGAAATTGTTTAATTTAAAAATATGTATCTAACCCATAAATGCTGCCTAACCTTAAACTTCTACCGCTTGTACTGAAGTTTATAATTCATCAAAATATTGTCAATTCAATAAAATGCGTTTTACTAAATCGATCAGGTGGATTAAACAAAATTTTTCATTGAAATGAATCTAGTAATTGCTTCAAATAACGTTAAATTATTTTTGTTAATTCAAATATACATTTCTGTGCGTGTAATAGATATAATAAGAGATATAACGCATTAATAAAAACATTTAAAAATTTTAACTGCATGAATACGATATAGATATAGATACGAATAGACAAGTCCAACAAATAAATTTATTCTGTTACTGAAATATAAGTTATTAAAATATACACTTAACGAAAAAAAAACTGATCACTTTGAGTAAGTCAAAAAATTGACCAATTTCAAATAGGGGGCAATTGGATAATATTGTCCGAATTTAAAAATTGTAAAAAATAGTCTGGAGATATGACCCTCCTCTACAACTTTCTGAGGTTTCAAGCAATTTGGCCAGTTCAATCCACTGAAAAAACCATGTTATATGAAGTCATGTTTTAATTTCGAAAAAAAAAAGTTTGCTATGGACTTTCCATCGTTAGGAAATACTAAAAAATTATATGATTTTTAAGAAAATTTAATTTTCTTCAAATAATACTAAAAATTAGCCATTTAGCGTGTAAAATGGCCAAAATGGTCAATTGGTTAATTATTTGACTTACTCAAAGTGATCAGTTTTTTTTTTGTGCAGTGTATTTACTATACCACGTGTTACATTTTAGGGGTTGAATGTAGTTATAAAAGTACAAAAAAAATGTAATAATTTTGAAGATATTCATTGGGATTTTTTTGTACGCCAGAAGATCTTTTTCGGAAACTAACTATTTCCCTCACTAGAAATAATAGTAATTTTGATGATAAATACAATTAAATTTATTATACAGTTTCGGTCCAGTTTGGTATGATTTTTTTTGTCTGCACTAAAATGTCATCTTAATTATTACAATTTCGGACTTATATGGAACCATTTGTGTGCGCGAAAAGTAGAATTACAATAGGGAAAACTTTGCAACCAATCATCATCCTTCCAGTCTCGTGCATTGGCTTATGATAAGAACAACGTAAACTCGCGGCTGATTGCAAAATTTAGAGGGAAAGCATATGAGAGTGAAATAAAATCACGCGATGAGAAGACGCCATCGACTTACGAGAAAATCGCATTTTACAAACTTGTTTCGGCGGATAAATTGGAGAGGTACGCGCAAGAAAAGGGGCTGCAAAGCGGCAGGTATAGGTGAGTGGCTGTAGAGCCGGGGTGTCGACGGGGCGAATTCGCGTGGCGGTCGGGCGCACGAGACAACGAAATTGAAGAAGAAATGGGTTGCCGTTTGGTCCCAAAGCGAGGCCGAGATGGAACGACGCGATGCAATGCAAAATCCCGTAGTGCTTCTGCTCGTGACCCTCCAATGCACGAGGTCTTAGCTACTTCTGACAAAGGGACACACAAATTGCCTCGGAACTTAGTTTTCATATAGACGCAAGAACTTTCCGATTATGCCATCCACGTTGCTTCGTGATTGATCTGACAACAACAATGACGTAAATTACACAATGAAAATTCGATATCCCCAGTCCCGATTCGTCGATTTCCTTCAAATATTCCCCGGACGAAACGGTTAAACTTGCACTTCTATTCGATTCAACGACTTTTTTTCTTTCTTTTTTTTGCCGGGGAACAAACCTGATCCCTGTAACATTGCTCGTCGATTGAATTTGACGTAAGACTTTGAGTCGACAATGGACGTGTCGTTGATTAGGCGCCGGGCGATTGGAAACTAAAACACGAATCAAATGTTTATGAAAATTGATTTTCGCGCACGAAAGTTATTTGACCAACGGGATCGAATCCTAAGGGTCAGTGAGTTTGCCAAAGATGCAGGCTGACCGTACGGACGGGCACCGATATTTTATGTTGTTTGTACAACGCGCGTACTACGTGCATTTAGAATTTGAATAAGCTTTTTTCGGACCCTCCCTACCGCGTGTCCGTTCGGATTCTTTTCTTCGTCAATCGCAACGTCCCGATAAAGCCGCGCCAGATAAGCAACGGTCGAACGAAATTTATTGACTCAATCATTACGACTTTTTTCTCGTATTTAACGCCACGCTGCTCACTCGTTTGAGTTATGGTTTTCACGTACGATTTGTGTTTATTTTTCGTTCCGAATCAACGACCATACGAGGAATAGAAATTTAACACACCAACGGGCACAATTCACCTAATTTAACTTACATCGTACGTTTGACAAATTTGAAAAATCATCATCAACAATTAAGTGGCCGAGTTATATATTAATTGCCGTTTGACTTTTATTTCTGCCCACGCTCCAACAATGATAATGCGTATTTTTTTTGTCCCCGGGTATGGTCAACGTGTCAGACACTGAACCCAATCAATCCACTCATGCGAAACGCGAGGGCAAATTTTTGGACAAATGAAATATTTCCATAGGTGTCCGTGAGTTTGGATATTTTTCGCTCGATTGGACATCACAGTGCGAGCGCTCGCGTGGAAACCTTATTCTGCTTCTGTCGGATTATGTATTGCAGTCGTTACGTTTCTCACAATTTGTGACATTATGTGCCGAAAAAATATATTTCATTGGCCGTATTACCCTGAATGGAATTCGGAGCACTCAACGCACCAGATACCGTGAGCTTCTGTTAGGCTTTCCGTGCAAATGTAAATGCTTTTCCATCGACTTTTATTGATTTCACTTTGTGCGACTGCACGAGCGTATATGAAAAATATTCACATTGAGGTAAACAGATATAATTCATTGAAACAATTTGAGCAAGCTGAACGTCAGTCAGTTGGAACGATAACTTTTGTCATTGAAAAGCTATTGATCAAAATAAATTATTGCTAATCAGAGTTTTGATGAAATTTTTTTCATTTGTTTATCAGAGTTTAATCTGTACTTTTATTTAAGTTTGACCTTTTTTTTTACAAGGCGTACCTCCGTTTGAATTTTAAATTATTCGATGAACAAATGATTAAGAGTGACTGGAGCATGATGGAATATTTATATCGATTTTATGACGATAACAAAAAGTGAAATTATTCATAATAAATAATATTCGCTAAAACGGAGGATTATAATTAATTTTTGTTGACATTTTTGACCGAGTACAGTTAGGAATATTTTTTTCCATTATCTCAATTAACGATCACTTTTCAGACATGAAAATAGAATCGACAAAAACTATGCAATCAGCGATTTTCTGTGTATTTACAGATTACAATGAATATGAAACAGCTTTTGTTTATCCCAAGTCTTTTTTTCCGGAGCAGAAATTTTAGTATTGTTCGAAAATTAATGTAAATATAGGCTTCTTTCACAATATGAAATTTTTCATATTATGCGCATAATCAAAACGTATAAATTTTCTACATTTATTCTCCATTTTCAATATTTAGAAAATGTAGAAATGATTATCAATTAAATTCTGAATTGATCGCTAAGACATGAATAATTTCTAGGTACCTAAAAAATAATTATCATATTTAATTATTTAATTATTATATCATTATTTGATTAATAATTATTTCAACATTTTCTTTATATGATGATTATTCATTTTGACCTTAACCAGTATTCGAGTTGCACGTTTACCCGTCAAACAAATTAACTATAAATTCAAATTTGGATAATGAATTTTGTGCAACGAATTCAAATACGTAAAATTTATCATTTTTTATTTGATTTTTTCAATAAGTGGGCTATAGTAAAAAATTTTAACTCGAATAATCAAAATGAAATTAGATAAATAATTTCAAATAAACTTTTACGTATGCTATTGGGTATGTGTAGCATGCACTGAAAAAGATTTTAGAACAATAATTATCAAAATTTTAAAAAAAATGTTGCGTTAGGAATGAATTAATATTATTAGCATCATTTATGTTTGAACTTTGAATAATAAAGTTTATGTTTTATGTTTTATAAAATAAAGTTATATTTTATGTTTACTCATTATATTATTTATTGGTTAAAAAATATACCTCATATAACAATTTTCTTTTCCCGAGCGGCTATCAACTATATATTACCGTAGACGTAGTTTAGTGCCATGAATAGTTTCAATATCCTCATGGTAGTGAGACAAATTTACAACTAAATGTACACGGTAAAAAACTATGTAAAATTACTATAGAATATAGAGGCCCGAAGATATCGTTGTGACGTAATAACAAATTACTATGCCAGTATACACTGCAAAACCGAATGTTTTATTTCAAAATGCTTTGTCTCCATCAAATTTGATGTCCTCATTTTTGAAACGTCTGTAGATATTTTAAAGTAGTACGTTTTATTTTATGAAAACCCGTCAAAACGAAATGTGAAGGTTATGTTGCAACCCTGTCCGCGCGGAACATTTTCGCTGCACATGCGCGCAAACAGTTTCAAAACATCATGAAGAACGTTATAAAATCTTATAATTCAACATCTAAGAATAAAATAAAATTGTATAATTAGCGTTTAACTCAAATCATGTTTTCAGTGCGTAC
>JABFQB010000218.1:0-11863 GCA_022817105.1 Pseudanteris insignis
CTGTAAACAAATTTACTATACCAAACAATACACAATCATCACAGAATTTAAGTAAAGTATAAGATAAAGACGATTCAAAAAAGATTATATTGTTATGATATAACTTTTCTTTCCGTTTACGTTCTGTTCTTTATATGAATGTATTATTTTATTAATAAAAGATTTTATTCATTACATAAAATGTATTCAAAACAAAACTAAAATTAATATACAAAATTTTGATTTGTAATTACATTTATTTTATTAAATTACAATCATTTATTCGATTAAAAGTAATTTATTATTATTGACAATTTGAAAATATAAATATCTTAAGTATCCGTGGTGGGTTTCTTTTTGAAAAAAAATTTTAATGAAAATAATTTGATTTATTAAATCTCCAGCATCTTCGAAATATTTATTTGTTTTTCTAGCCTCTCAGCTTTGGGATTCAGCTAGTTACTTTATTGTCTTTACTCTTTCAGAAGGAGCATTGAAAATATGTATTTTTCTAAGAGGTTTATGTCTTTTAACTATCCTACTTAGAATCTGAAAAACTATGCAAAAATAAAGATACATCAATTTAAAATATACTCAAAGAAAAATAAAGTTGCATTAATTATAAATAGCGATTGAAACAAATAATTGTCTATCGGAGTTTGGAAACTTACTATTATACATTGGTTATTGCGTAAGAGTTAATCATATTCATTTAATATAAGGGCAGTGCTGTCATTTTATAGAAATGTTGAGATGTTACATTGAGAAAATTAATTTGATAAATATTACCAAACTTTCGGTAAACGTAATACATGAAAAGCGAATGCTTATATTTGCTGCAACTTGAGGAAAAAAAATTCTATAAAATGTGAAAATATTTGCTTGACCTTGGCTAAAATTTACTAAATGTTCGGCAATTTTGTTCTGTGCACTTTAGCATATATACCTCAGGAAGGCCATTCTAAACAAAATCCAATCAGTGCCGTTTATGAATTATATTATGAAGATTTTATAGTAATAACTTTACAGGCACTGGCCAGATTTTCCTTAAATTGGCCGGCACTGTCAGGCACTAGTCAGTCCCTTTTAACTAATTACCCGATAATCGTAGATGGCGATTTTGACGCATAAAAAAAGTAAAGTTTTGTTATTTTAAAAAAATGTAATAATTATTAATTTGCTATTTAATAAATATTAAAATGTTAAATTAACATAGAGACAAAATCTTATGAAATGCATACACGTACACTGAGAAAAATGTGAATAGTAATGGTTGCTAACTTATACTTGCCAACTACATATTTGTCTTCTCTGCTACTATTTGCTATTTAGTCCAAATAGAATATTTGTGTAACCATTGCAATACACTTTTTTTCTTAGATCTTATGTACAGAATTACATTTATGAGACCATATATATTAATGTATTGGTCTACACATATTCTATACATGTTACACACTTATATATATATATATATATATACTGAATATATATACTATATCATATATACTGAATATATGGTTACGTGTATATAATCTTAATTGCGACATAAATATTTATGGAAAACGTATGCTAGATATATAAATTACGTATGTCGTTCATAACTATTTCATCATCCTATGTATGTCTTATAATTAATGCATAATTAAACAGTAGTTAAGTATAATTTAATTCGTAAAATTAGTTCAAATATCGTGCATTGCAATGGTTACTGACAAGTTTCGCAATCACATAAAAAAAAGTATCTTTTAAAATTACATATAATGAATGCTGATATTATATAAACAAGGAAATTACGATCGTAAAGTTAACGTTAGAAAAAGATGAACGTGTGTGCCTTTTTTGTTTTAATTCTTTTCTCCACCTTTGTTTAATGCTTACATTTTAACGTCATGTCTTTGTCCGTATGTTCAATCTGCAACTATTATATGTAATTTTAAAACCGACTTTTTTTTCCGTGTAGGGCTTAATAAACCTTTTTTTTATATTTTAAAGTTGATTTAACTCTGCATAGGTAACTTTAAAGAATTTTTTGAATCACATTCATGATTATATCCCGTGCAAAAGCAAATAAAATTCAACCTCACGATGTAAACAAAGTCAAAACTATTTCATTCAATAATCTTTGTTTAAATCCTACCAATTTATGTTTTGTATCTGTATCTAGTGCGCCATGCGAAATGACGAATCATCCAACCCTTAAAACATTTTTTCAAATGTATATAATACAAATACCTAACTTTTGAAGCAATTGAAATTCATTAAATAATTGAAACATAACGCACCGTTAATTCCGTGTGGCGGAATTAAACATTTATGCGATGTATGAAAGGTTTTGAAACATTCGCCGACGTGATACCTCACTGATTACAAATGAAATCAAATGTCTATGGTCTAACGCCGGCATTGATTAAAGATTCGATAAGTACAGGTTGACTGGATGGTTTCCAATTGAATATTATGAATCTCGTCGAAAATTTTTTTCCTCTCGATTACTTTTTTATTTCTTACCGTTTTCCAAAACTTTAATCAAAAGGAACAATCGTGAAGAGATGAAACTCCGGAATCGTAACGAGTTTTTCGGAACAAATTTTTTATCAACTTTTTCAACCTTTTTTTGATTTTTTATTTATTGTTTACATGACAAAGCTTCCTTTTTATTAATAAAAACGTTGAAACATTGTTTTATCTTTTAAATGCTTTTATACGATTTCAAAGTATTGCAAATGTTTCTGTAAGTATAATATTTTGAAATAAATAATATAATTTTTGAGTAAAAATAAATTAATCGACATTTGAAAGGAATGGGAAAAAAATTATAATAATCCATGTTTGTTTGTAGTATATGTTTGAGCTTGATTTCAATCGCATTCAATCGTTAATAATTTGGCTTTTGAATATTGATAAGCGTTCGCGTGTAGACAGAAACGACAGCCGAATTAATCCCGCAGATGCTCCGAAATCCAACTCGCAAACTTACGATTGCACTAATGAATGAAACTTGGTTGCAAAAACGCGTATGACAAAATCGCATTCAGATGTGTAATTGACATTCAACAGCTATTCGTTGAAGCCGAGATATTCTAATGCGACGGTATTATCCGTCGCTTATCTCCACGTTTCTCCTTATTTTGCTGTCTTATGCGAATCGCACTCACCTGTCCCAATAGACGTTTAACAATACATTCATGCAAATTGCGTTGGCTTAATCACAATTGTTTTGCATATGAAGTGCACCCGCGCGACAATCGTCGTTGTACCATTACGCGGTAACTCAAAAAAGGAATCCACCCTAAGTCGTAGATAATCTACTCACATTTATAACCGTTACGAAAAGAATACCTCTCTTATTCTGAAATATACTGATACTTCTCATATCACCGAGAATCATTGCGATAGTGCGATAAAACTATTTATTCGTTCTTATTCAAAAACAATGCATTCTTTATTTAATTAGAAAGTAAATGAAACGTTTTAGCTGCAATTATTTTAAATTGAACACGTGTAGACTAAAATATGCAACCACTTAAAGTAGCGCAACTTAGTTTACTCGCGTGAATTGTATAATTTTACTACTGGTGCTTGCGCTGTTTTTAATGGTGCGATTTATTGAATTAAACTCGAGTATTATTTTAAGAAAGCTGCTTTCACATGGTGAGATAAATCTAATAAGAATGACTGACAAAAATATTTTAGAATTAATCCATTTTTTATTTTTATGTTAAACCTATAAACTACGAAAACAAGGAAATTATTAATTATTAATTATTAATAATTTACTGCTACAATCTATAAAATATTATGCCATATAAATTTCCCTTATTGCGAAAGTTTAAGTGCTAAAAAAAATCAAAATTTGTGGATAAGATCTTTTGAATAAACAATTTAATAGAATTCAATTTTTAATTAGCAATAATACATCGTTAATTATTTTGAATATGTATAATTCTTAGATTGTATATTATACTAATGTATATATTTTATTATATATTATATTTAATTCAACATAGTTATTTCATAACTGTTTCTATTCATTAAATACAAAATCTTATTGAAATTTTTTTGAACAAATGTTACAATGCAGAATTTTACAAATGTTTAGAATGTGTAGAACATAATGTGTAGAATTAAATGTGTAGAACATAAATTAATGCGAGAAATCGAAATTTCATTTCTATACGCTGGAATTAGTTCCAATCCAGATGGCGTGTCGAAACATCTTAGGTCCTGCACGAATTACAATTAAAATGAATCGAAGAATTTCGTAAATTTATTGACAGCCGCCATCTGTTGGGCAAGTTACCCAAATGAGTCATAAAAGTGCTATCATTAAATAAAATTATAACTAAATATAACAAATTCTCCAATGTAATAGTTTGAATGGTTATGCATTTATTTTCATAATATAATGATTATAAATAAATTAATTATTATTTTTACACTTTTCCATGTATGATAATAATAATAATATTTATTTTAGTGTAGAAAAATGTATGAAGTTTGCTTGTTATTATAATTACTGTTTTTTTTTTTATCGTAAAATTATTAATCTTACGAATTTCAAGGTTGGTCAACATAAATAAATAATCATAATTATTCATAAATTAATCGAATAATTGGTAGCATTAATTAAATAGTAAGATTTTTACGTTATTTTGTAACATAAAATGTAACTATTAATGTAACTGTAAATCAGACGATAATTTTAAACGATCTGATTTAAAAATAAATAATTATACGTATCGGTTACACTTGATCGTCCAACAAAAATAAAAAAGATTATATGTCGCGGCACAAGTAGGCATTACGATGTTCTTCATCTTATCTATTAAGAAGACGCTACTCCAAAACTTCCACGCTAAAGCCACTTAATAAGAGCTCGATGATTATGCAAAGTAAGCTAAATAAATATAGCGGGAAGGTAATTGAATATTTATACATTAATAATCATAAAAAGTGAAAACCCAGACTAATGAAAAGACGCGAAGTTTAATACATAATGCATGCCTTTAACTACGTTGAAATTATGATATTTTGATCCGCGTAGATTACTGCAAACTTGTCCAATTAAATTGTAACAAATAATTTGAAACGAGGCGTTTCCGTTCCCGTACAACTTTATCGTAGCAAAATTCTTGTATTATTGTTAATCATATGAGAAGTATGCATAATGATACAAAATTGCTAACAATGTATGAAAATATTAGAACGGCTTTGAGTAAATTAAGAAAATAATTAAAATTAAAAATTACGAATTTTTCTGATAAAACATGAATGTTTATTAAACGCAAGTTAAACTAATTACAGATTGTTAAATTTTAATTTATTTCACAAAACAAATTAATTTTTTTTTATTAACATACGCTAAGAACAAAGTAGTTAATACAATGATCATACTTTACGGTACAACTGACATAAAAGTCTTCATTTTGATGAATTATAGAGTTGAAAGTATGGTTAAATTTATCGTGTTTTTAATTATCCTCGACAGATGGCGCCACAATAAATTGCATGACTGTAACTTACGTCAGTGGTATTAATCAGTATTGTAATTTTAATACGAACTTTGCTCTCACACTGTTAAAAATTTTACATTAAATTTAATGCAAAAGTACTAGAAGTCTATTTTATGGACGTCCATTGAAATTAATGCATCCAGTTTTGAAAATTCAATTTTTGATACATTAAATTTAATGCACGGGTGTAGGAATTTTCGAATCATAAAAAAAAAAAATATTCTGAGTTTCGATCCCACGACCCAGTAGTATATCGTGCAAAAGTAGTAATTAACGAGCGCGGTCATTTATATATATTTAATGTATACTGAATTTTGAATTTTAATGCAAATATGCATAAATGCAATTAATGTACTGCGGAACTGAAATTTAATGTTCCGATTACATTCAATATGCATTAAATTTCAAGATATTTTTTACAGTGCAGTGTACGTCAAACAATTGTCATCACCATTTGAGTAAAATATAATAGAATCATTAACTTTATCTAAAAACAATTAATCCGCTTTTTTGTAATCGTTTCACAAAAAATAATGTTTTTATAAAATTTATCAAACTGTACTGAAGAAAATACGAATTATGACATCATCTGTGGATAATTATCAAATTATAACAATAATATTTCTGCAAATACTTTATGGAGAAACATAGATGTATCTAATATTTTTTTAGTATAACATACAGTATGATAATTAGTATAAAAACTTGGTCATACCAATTGAAAATTATATAGTTGGTTTAAGTGGCATATTTAGTTTAGTTCAGTTATTTAAATCAACGTAAATTTTTGAAGCATGTTTCCTTATGCAATTGTTGGAACTATAAAATTATAGTTGATGATAAGTTTATCAATAAAAAACACTCAATAAAATAATGAATTAATTTGAAAAAATAATTAAATTAATAAATTTATTATTTTAAAATACGTTTCTTTCTATATATAGTAGATTTTAAATTGTATAAAAATTGTCCTCAAGTACTGCTAAACATAGTAATATTTTCAGTGTATAAATACAAATTAATAGTCACGTTAACTAATTTTGACTAGTTGCCGAGAACCAACTCGTGATATCCAAAAATATTTTAGATACAAAGTTCTAAAATGTTGTTATAAAATAAGACACTGACAAAATTTTCTAATAGTTTTCTAACGTAGACTTAACATTTTTTTGTTCACTTTCCGTGTCGCGGTGACTTGGCGCGTACGATTGTCACATTTGCAATTCGATTGAGTGATATTAAAATGCCGAATCTATCAAAATCCGCAGAGAAAATATTTATTCAGAGAAAGGAAAATATTGTTTTTTGTATGATTCGTGACATTCAGAAATGTACAGAAATGTTGATAAATTACAAAACTGTTACATTTCAGACGAATTGTAAACTGCAAAAAACATTCATTGACTCAAAATACATTATAACGAATGAAAAACAGTTTTTGTCTGGAATATAGCTGGTCATCATAAATTTACGTCATCGCCATTTCTGGGCAAAAGTGAACAAAATCAGACAAATAGACACTGAGAGAAAAAAGAAAAAAGTTCAGTTCATGTAACTAAAAATTTTAATGATTATAACTATATAATCATCATAGAGATATGATGATCATATAATTCATGAACTGCACTAAAATTTTTGTTAACTTGACTATAACCAAATTTTTCTCTCGGTGAACAAGTACAATGAAATTTTTCTCTCAGTGAATAAATACAAATTAATAATATCGTTAACTAATTTTGACTAGTTGCCGAGAAACAACTGCAATAAATAGTTGTGATTGATTTATAATGCTTAACTTAATTTTATAGTCGTTCAAACGATGAAATTAGTTGCCCTAACTTACAGAAAGAACTTATGTATTTTAGTAAGCTAGATTAAAAGAAATTTTTGCGGGTGACAAACAGTTATATAAACTAGAAAAATCTACGCGTCATAAAATAATTAACAAACCAAAGAATAAAACCAATAGACCGATTCAAGTACGATTTTTGGTACATTTTTTCTGGGTAATGAAATACAAGGAACATACGTTAAACAAAATTTAAAAATTACATACGAATATTCACTATATTTCTTATGAATTGAGGTACACATCAAGACTGTAATAAAAATTAATATATTTAATATGAAAATGTTTTGCATGCTATTTTGTATATAGTTATTTGAATACGTAATAGTACTAATAAATATAGTAATTATTTCCATATTTTTAACATATTCACAACCTAAATTCACAAAATATGTAATTTTTTTCCGTGTACCAATAGAAACTAGTAATTATCAATTATCGATAAAAATGAAACATTCGGATACTTCAATTAATGAGCAACTAAATTTTTAATAAAGTACCACCCCGATTGCAGCTGCGTATCATCAATGAATTCGGTGCCGTGTTTGAGGAAGCGAGTCAAAATTGTACCTCAGCAACTTCTTTTGATTATAATTTATGATGATGGATGAGAAAATCCGAACGCTTAAGCACGAGTAATAATCAGATGTTACAGATACAGTTGACGATGTTAGTCGCACGTGCGATATTTACATTAGGAAAGTGTGATTTGGCGCAAAGTGAAAAGGTTGGTTAGTAAGTATTAAATCTGGCGTGAATCCAAGGCATGCTCGTGGATGGTGTTGAATACACTGCAGACTTAGTAGCAGGCTGAGTGTCTTGTTGAGTGTTTCGTTGGAGTATCGTCATTTTCTATGCTTCCCTATTTGTCACGCCTTTGGTTTGCTGGCAAACGCAAGTTACCATGACAACACCACGAGGTGTGCCGGTTACCGACATTGTCGATTCTTTCAGATTGAAGCGCGTCTCTAAAGCTACTCGCAAAACTAAAGAGCTATTCTTTTATCTTGTTAGTTGCACGGCGCATAATACCTGCCCGGCTGCAATTGAAAGCAAAGTATGCTATAGGTGCTTGGCCTGACGTGTCTCGCCGAAATCGCGAAAATGGTCGCAAAAAACACGCCGATCGTGACGCAGCTTTCGTGGGATTTTTGTCTGTATGAGTCGAAAGCGATGTGTACGGTAAAACGTACGCGAGCTATTCAAAAGACGCGAAAATGCAACATCTACATTCTTCAAAGAAGATTGCCGAGCTCCGTTTAGTACTCCTTACGTGCTTCTCTTTTTTTTCCGTTTTATTTCCGTTTTTACTGTTTTTCCTTTACATATTTTCGTTTGAATATAATTCATTCGAGTAATTGGTCTCGAGAGATTTATTATCAATTATGACGATCTATTTGTGGTCCTTGAACATTTAACAATTTTTCGGTTCATTGAAATAAAATTAATTTGTAGGAGAACAAAATCATAAAATTTTTAAAAAGTTATGAGTATAATTGTGACACTGTTGAGTGGACTTTAGAATACCCAACATTTAGTTTTTCTATTTGAATATTTGTGTTATATGTTAGATAAATAAATACAAACTCGTTAAAAACTGTAAATCCTAAAGCGTTTCTAATGTTTAGTTTTATAATGCTTGCACTAACAATTCACGTATTCTATGCATAATTCTATAATAGAAATAAAACCTGAAATGAAAATTCTATTAAAACTTTAGGTATCTCACTACCTTCGGGTCACGCGAAAAACTTTCTATTCACGATAGTACAATGAGTTATCATTTTAAGATTATTATCCTCATCAAATTTTCGAGATGTGAACTGTCGATATAGGTAAGTAATAATGAAATCTAGTTAGAACAATTAAATAAATCGTTCAGCGTTTTCAAACGGTTCAAACTATCGAGCGTTCTATCTGCAACGATCCGTCATTTAGATATAAACAACTTGTACGGACACCCGGTGAAACGTGTGAAACTGACGAGCGTTCCGCTTTTGTTCTCTTATTCCATAAATCCTTACTTAAAATGCAATCAACCATATCTCAAAGATCACTGCATAATATTACAAAAGAGGTTTCAAGTCTTTGCACAATCAAAAGATAATATGATTTTTACAACAATGCCGGGTCAATTCAAGTTAAGCGACACAAAAAAAATCGCGCACTTAGACGTCAGCGATGTTACTTTGTTTAGTGTTGAAAGCACACCGTCACATTGAGATTTCGTTTACTTTTATTTTATCTCTCTCTTTTCCTACCTCGTCTCCAGAGCCAAAGCTACGGCTCGTAAAGCAGAATCTGCAAAATATGTTAGACGTTTGACCTTTTTCCCGCTTTTTCGTGGCACCACGAAACATGAATTTCTTCAAAGTGAATTTAGACGCGCGTCTCGACGAATCGCGGAACAATTCGCAAAGACGCCGAGAAGTTTGCGACGCCTGGAAGAACAGGACAACGGCGATACGAAGAGAGGTTAACACGAACTTTAATAACGGTTTATTGTACCGTCACGGTGCGAAATTCTTTTCGCATTGTTGCGCGGCGAGGAAAATCGAAATTTTCTGGTTAAAGAAAAAGACCATTTCGATATTTTAACTGAGTCGAGCAAACACTAAAAGATGTTATTACTCAAGACTCAATACAAGAAACATGGACATGGGGATTGAATTTTATTCAATATTTCCAGATACAACTTCTGTATTAATGAGAGCGACGCGCACATTTACGTATTTCTGACGTGTTGTGATTTATATTTCAAAGAAAATGAGATACGTTGTTCGACGAAGGAGGCACAATTTGATGTTAATGGCTGACGATTTGTGAAAAGTCAGAGGAAAGAAAATGACGGACGGATGAAAACGACAAATACAATTCATCGATACTTGGAACACTCGGTTTTAACGTTTTTTAATTTAACGGCTATTTATAAAAAGTAATTTGCTAAATGAACTTCTGTAACTAAACTGTTACGGATTTTATTAATTGTTTTCCAATATTAATTATGATCCGATGATCATACGATGAAGTGTGTTCAATGATTGCTAATGTAAACCCATCCATAAGTAATTAAAAAAAATGAAAAATAGCATAGTTTAATAAAAAAGTATTAGATCCTTTGAATTTTACTGCAAAACTAAGATCTTATTTATTGAATGGTCCGTAACCTATTTAGACCATATCAATGAATTTGCAAAACCGCGTGCGATAATTGAATGGATGGTGTGAAAGTAGGTTACCAGTGTTTTACCATTGAAGTTCGTTACGAAAATTTCTAACTGCGGTATTTCGTGGATTCCGCGACGAATAGTGAGCAACAAATAAATGTTCGTTAAACGCGAGCATCATTTCGCATCATCGCTTTATATCTCTGGTGCAATTTATACTTCGTGCCATAGGGTTGTCCTTTGTCAGAGATATATAAATTGGGCTTTGTAAGTTCGCTAACTAATTTCCACACGGCGAAAATCAGCCGTGGTAACCAAACAACCGACCGTCGTGAGTAGGTGGTAGAAAGTGAGGGTTGTAACAAAAATGCTCTCTCACCGGAACCAGCCGCTGAGTCTCAATTTCCCGCATGGTGTGTCAGCTGTTATTCTTGGGTAACTCTTTTTCGTATCCGAACCGACCGTAACGGATTCCAACGTCAAGAAAAAAGGATCGGTATTCGTAAAATTTAAAAACCCAACTTTATGATATATAGGTTTACGAATCGTCAATTCGATTACGAGACATTCTTAATAATCTTCATTTCGATGTAAACGTGGGTAGTAAAAGGTTTTTTTGTCATTCGTTGATAGTAGTTTCATTTTTATAGTTTGTTTTTATCGATCAACGATTACTTAATGTGACTATTAACGAATACGGCTAAAATCGTTGATCCCAAATCAATATCATTATTTTATTGTGAATTATTTGGAGAATCGAATACCGTAACAAAATTAATTAGCTATCGAGTAAAATAAAATAACAAACATATTTAATTAATTAACAATTAATATGTCAGAACTAACAAATGTTTCTGGTAACGTATTTTCCATCGGGTTACTATTACTAATACTTAACCATTGAACTTTTGATAATAAACAGCTCGTACTGACACACTGAGAAAAAAGTGTAAGTAAAAAGTGCTATTAATATTTGTATTTTGGATTTATAACGTAAAATTAACTGTTCGTAATAATTTAAAAATGAAAAATTCTTTTCAATGATAGTATAATGACATGAAACAAGCGAGGAAATTTTCGTATTTTTATTATCAGATTTATATTATCAGATATTTAGATTCACGTTATACATCTAAAGTACAAATATTGCTCGTACTTTTTACTTATACTTTTCTTTCGGTGTAATGAAATTTTTTTCCAGAGTTGTATAACGAATTTATCCGTCCGTTTTTATTGATCATGGCAAAAAGTAGGCATTTTTTAATACTTTTCGCTTTATTTTGGTCTTTATTTGTGTATAAATTTTCAAAACAAAATTCATCTGAATTTAGTGGACACAAATTGTTCGTTTT
>JABFQB010000219.1:0-11843 GCA_022817105.1 Pseudanteris insignis
TTCTATCTATAAGTACTTGATAATTGTTATCAGGACTGCAATGATTTAAATTGAATTATTTAAATAATTTATTTCAATCGCATTTTAAATCAAATTTATTATTTTAAAATAATGATTGATTAAAATTAAAGCTGAAAAATGTATTTAATTTATTTATAAATTTGAAAAAATATTAATTTTTTATAAAAAATTGAAGAGCCAATCGCGCTTAGGTGTTCTATACTTTTGATGCTAGTATTGATCTTATGAATTACCAAAGTTTCAAAAAATGGTGGAATTCTTAGTGATAATATAAAGATTTTTTTTGTTAATTAAATTCCCATGTAAGATTAAAGTTTGAATATTTAAATGCAGTTTCTTTCTGAGCCACAGTCAAAGATTGTTCAGTTTGGCAGTAGTATTTAAGAGAAATGTAAAAAAATGCTTCCAAATAATTGCAAGCAGAATGAAGAATTACAAAAGCTTTACATTGAAAAAAATTTAAAGTTTAATATAACTTGCTTTTCAGTTATTTGCAGATATGAACACAATTTGAAGTAGTACATGTGTTTGACCAAACCTTTATTGAAGCACTCAAAATTGATAAAATGGATTATTATTATTATATTGTAATGAGTGAATAAAAACTTTGATTCAAATAAAAAATTTGCAATTAAATCAAATAAAAGTGATATTAAAAAAATCGAAGTTTTCATCAGCCCTAATTATGACTAATATTAATAATTGCATTTGGTCAGGAATTACAATAATAATAATCATTATTATATACATGGTTATAAAGTTGATGAATTAATTTTCAGAATTATCAGCAAAATTATATTTGTATCTTTATCTAAAAGAAATAACTAATTTTAATTTAACTTACCCAAGCTACTTCATCTCTGTAAGGTACACCATGCAAATCACACATACAGGCATACTGAGTGGAGAACCCACCACATGGACCCGTATGTCTTGTCGCCTCAGTACTACGCGCTAAATCACTACCTCTTATACTTTGTAATCTGCTAACCGGGATCACATCTATTTTTCTTATTATATAACTAAAAATAAATAATCATGAGTAGAAACGTAATTTTGTCATTCCTTATAATATGTATTAAACAACAGTATATTTATATAAAATTGGATTATTTGGTACAATATTACTTAAAAAATTGTTAGTTTTAGTTTATTTAACTTCAATTTTTTTCAATCTTTGAATTTATCATTTTGAATTGATCATCTGCAAAATTATTACAATTTTTTAAATTTAAATTAGTTATCAATAATTATAACAAAAAATATAGTCTAATAAACTATTTTGGGTTATAAGGATTAGCAAAAATTAAAAAAAAATTACTTTAATGGAACTGTAGGAAATATATTTCGAATGGCTGTGTGCAATGCTTCGATCATTGCATCTACTTCTGTTGTATCTGCTCCTGATCCTGTTGTTATAAAATTGTAAGCCCTTTCTCCTACTGTCAAACATAGTTGATTTGATCGTTTTGACTCTACTGCTGATATTTCTAAGTAGTGAAAATGGCCATCGATCTGTGAATCATAATTGATTAGCTAATTTTACTATTTATGTTTGAATATACAATTGTATTATAGAATTACAAACCCGTGTTGGTACTTTTGCTGTTAATAAAAATAACCTGCATGGGGAAAAAACCTGGAATGAAATTATTATAAGTAGAAACTTTTAAAAAAATACACTATTTTTGCATTGCAAAAATATTCTTTTTCATTTCTATTTTTCCTAAAAATTGGATAAAATCTTACCAATACTCTATTTTCCAATTTATCCTGTTTAGTTTCCAACTTTACAACATTTTTCAATAGAATTTTTACATGCTTTCCCAGTAATGCTTTCACAGATTCTAGAATAAAACAAGGATTATTGTTGCGTTTCTTGTATAATTAATTTTCACATACATATTGATTATATCTTGAGGATAAATGATTCAATACTGAAATAAAGAAAAAGCCTTTCTTTTATGTCTGTATAAAATTCATTGTGCTTCAATCTTGATTAACTTTTTTTGAAAGATTATATAAGATAAAGTTGCATATTTCTTAGATAGGTTTTTTGAAATATTGATAATATTAAAACAATATAGAACTGCATGTAAGTCAAAAGTTTTATAACAATGAATTAAATAATAATTTTTTTCTTATTCTGGTTTGATTAATTACCAGAATTCAATATTATTAATTCCTGTATTTATGCATTGCAACCAATATTTTAGTCAGAATAGAATGTAATCTAAATACATGTATGATAGATATGATAGTAGCTAAAATGCTATATATTTATATACACTAACCGTAAATCTGGGCGTGATGTATGTCACTGGATTTTACTAGTGGTATACATAATAATTTATTCATAGCAAAGTAATTTTGTAATATTAAAAAAAAGAAACTTTTAAATTGTACAATAATTATTTAGGTAAAAATAAAATGAAGAAAGTGTAAAAATATTATTATACGTTTGATAAAATATTGTCTAAGATGGATAGTTTACATTATCTTGTGCATTGACTTTGACAAATTACACATAGTTAAAGATCTTTTATTTTGTTTTGAATGGTGAGTTGGATACCGACATCTGTAGTTTAATTGAAAGAATCAAATTATTCCCAATAAAACTGATCAGTGACTAAAAAAAAAACTTATTTATCTTTGTGACTCAGACAAGGTTACCATGTAATAAGTTTTCCTCTTATGAACAGTGATTGATAATACTTGCTGCAGCGAATTTAAACTACAAAGTATAATAAATGCAATAAAAAGTATTAATGATATTTATTACATGAGATTATGATATCATTAATTGTTTGTAAAGTTTTTGAGTAGTAAGTATTAAATGAAGATTCTATTTGATTAAGAGATGAGTATGCTATAGCAAAAACAGTAAAATACCTACTGTTTTATGTAGGACTAAATGATTGAATAATCAAAACTTTTCCGCTTCATTTGAATTCACAATATTATTTTTAATAATATATATAATTTTTCTTTGAATCAATTATTACAACAAAATGTACAAAAAATATGATTTTATTTTATATAATGCTAAAAAATAAATTAAAGTATTCTAAACACGAAACATTAATATGTAATGCACATGAAAATTTAGTGGTCTCACAAATAATAAAAAAACATTGATATGTAATTATTAAAATTACGATATTTGAAAATTAGATATAATTTTCTCTATTCCATTTTACTTAGACAATTTAATGTACCTAAAAATGTTAGCAATGGTAAATATTTATTATTGAAATTTTCACATAAAATCAATGCTAACGTAAACAAAATAATTGATGAAGAGATAATTATGAATATGAACAGCAAATTAAATTATATTTAAAATATTTTATTATTAATTTTTTGAATTTTGTATAAAACTAGGTATAAAGATAGAATAAAATCTAATAAATTTAGATGACACAAGCATAACAAAGTTTGAATGGAGAAAGGTTCTGAGCAGAATCGATAAAATTTGATGCAATGGTTGATGGGCATGAGCGCAAATTATGAGGTCAAGTGTGGCCATATTTTAGCAAATTGTATGGAAAGGAGCTACGATTGAGGAGAATAATTTAATATGAATGCGAAACACTAGACTTGAGGTATCAGAGAATGTTAAGATACCGGATTCTGCCGGGTTGACAGGAGTGAGTGAATGTAAACACTTATTGACAGCGGAGTTTTTGGGCTCACCATTTAAATCTTTTGTAAGCTGCGAACGAGTTGACATTGTTACTGACTTTGTTCCGGGCAACTTGGGCCTCCGAGGCTATTCAGGACATGGTCAAACCTGCTGAGTTACCAATCATTACCAATCCTTCTGAGTAGATATCAAGATAAATTTAGGTTTCGTCGATAGTTAACGATGCGCGGCGTATCGTTGTCTGGACGAGGCAGACGAAAACGCGCGACGCTCAGAGTAATTCAGCACCAAGTCACAAGTGGAGTGACGAGCAAAAGGGGCACAACGGTTGCCATCTTGCACCAAATCGCTCTGTTCATTATCGAGGTTACCCAAGTAGCACTGAGTAATCGAGATTCGAGTGTCGAAGCGCACGATTCACATCACAGTACAGTCTGATAGACACACTATAGCTAAACACAGCGATGCCGCGCCGCACGCTTTCAGCGTCGCGCATTGAGTCTGCGCGCCGAATACCGCGAATTTTGATATCTATGACATCACAACCTCGATGAATCACTCACTTATCTCGCTACTAATGCTACCACTTTTTCGATTATTCGCTTCTGTGATTTCACGCGAGCAGACTATACTTTCAACTTGATCGCTTTTAACTTTGTTCTTTCACGCGCTCGTCAATTAACGGGGAAAGTTTTTGAAAGTTTGTATCAGTTAGCATTGCAACCAAGAAGAAACATGAAATTGTCCTCGTGATCACGCATCACATACTAACTTACTATAATATCTACACACTTTAAAATAAGCCAGATTGTTCATTCTTGCATATAATTCTGATAGCAAAAAAATTATTATCTTATTTTATTGAATGCATATAATCTTCCGAATTATTATTCGAACATTTGATTTTTATGGATATGTGTATGGTTTAAGTATAGTTTTTATAAATTATAGGCTAATATATTAGAATTTTCAATATTAATTGATCTTTTCTTCACTTACTTACTTTTTAATAACAGAAACTATTGCATTACAAATTATATCTATATATTTATATATTTATGTTTTTAGCAATAATATTTCATCAATATACTATGAATTTATAATATTTCATATATAAATTTTTAATCGTTAGGCAATTATTAGTTGTAAAAAACTCAAATGGTCATATTAAAAATTATAGTATAGCTTACTTGATTTCAAATAAAACTACTTGTCCTAATTAATCCTAATTTATTTAACTCATTTTTATACAAATTTTTGAATAACAATGCTGATCAATGTTCTTGATTTTCTGCTTTCTGCGAGAAATTGAATTTCTGCAAATATATTGAACTCTTAAAATTAACATAAGTTCAATTCAAATTATGCATAAAAAATCTATTTATAATTATATGTTAAATTATTCAAATAAAAATAAATAATGTCGTAATATCAATTAAATGTATAATTCGATTCAAGATTTAATCACAATTACATATAAAATAATTTTTCGAAAATTTTATATTTCATAAGTAGTTACAGAAAAAAATAAAACATAAGTCAATTACAGATTTTTTAATTTCACTTTTTCATTATTTGTATAACATCTTCATCTTGCATTATATGTTGAATTCCTACCCTCTGAGGAGAATATTTTGTACTTGTTCCCTGAAAATATAATAATGCACTGTTGAATAAATACAATTTTTATTAATTAGCATCTATTGTAAAAACTTATAATATTTATAAAAATATAATGATTTTATATGTTTGAAGTATCACTGCTGACTTGAAGTATCACTGCTGAAATGCAGTTATAAATCACAAACTATTCAACTATTAAAACAAGATTATAGTTATTTATTGATTTACTATTTGTAGGATTCTAATATAACAATTTAACTTTATAATAATATAAAAAATCAAATGATAATTTAATTTTTATATGATTTTGATTTTATGTTAACATAATAAGAAAAAACTTCTAAAGATTTTAAAATATGACTATGATTAAAATATTAGTTCTAAACCTAACAAAACCAAACTTTTTATTTAATTAACAAATTAGCTTACCCAAACTAAAGCATATTTGAATTGCTGAGCTAAAGTCCTGTGTATCGCATGGCACACATGTTCAACAGTTACACCTTTTCTCAAAATCAAGCCATCTTTGAAGTCTGGAGGTTGACCTGGTTTCTTGGTGTAAACTCGAATTAACGATAAGTACTCCCAAAGGGTTTCCAGCAAATAGTCAAGATTAAGTTTCATATTACAACTAATTAGAAATAAATTTTTATTTGCAAGAACTAAACTTGAATTAAAATATGTTATTATTTATATTTGAATCCTACCTAACAACAATACTATTTTCTTGTCTTGCTATCCTATCCACCTCTTCTATTGAGATTTGGTCAATTTTATTATATATATAAAGGCATGGTAAGTAAACTCTATTTTCATTAATAACATCAATCAATTCATCTTCACCACAATCTTCTCGAAACAGAACTTCAGCATTAAAAATTTTATATTCATGTAAAATCATTTGCACAAGCTTTTCATCTACTTTTGTAAGAGGACAAGTTGAATTAAAAGACAATCCACCTCCTTTTTTAATTTTAAAGTATATATTAGGCTTTTGCTTATTTAATCTTATTCCAACAGATTCCAATTCTTTTTCCAATAATTGCTTTTGAACATCTTGTTTTGTGGCATCCAACATCATTAGAATTAAATCTGCTGTTCTAGCAACTGCAATAACTTGTCTTCCACGACCTTTGCCCTTCAAAAAAATATTGACAATTTTATTTACTATATTGCTAATTTCATACTATCTATATTAGTTCCTATTAACTTGACTAATTAAAATTTTGAAATAACTTTTTTTTATAAAAATAGTGCCAAATATTGATACTCAAGGTTACTTGTAACAAAAAATAGTTTTATATATGTATAAGATACACTTTAAATATTGGTCATGAATTTTTAGGTTTACTAATAGCTATACCTGTGCAGCTCCTTCAATAATGCCTGGTAAATCTAAAAGTTGGATATTAGCGCCTTTATATTCTATCACGCCAGGTATACACGTTAAAGTAGTAAACTCATAAGAGGCAGCTTCTGATTCTGTATGAGTTAGTGTACTTAATAATGTTGACTTTCCAACTGATGGAAAGCCTATTAAAGCTACTCTTGCATCTCCAGATTTAAGCACATCAAAGCCTTCACCTTTTTCAGATTTTTTAGATGGTTCCAAGAGCTGTGACCTGTATTTGGCTAATTTGGCTTTCAAGAGACCAAGATGATATTCAGTCGCTGTAACAATTATTTATTTTGTTATTTTATACTAAACATTATAAAAGACCAATCATTATTATGTTAGAATTTTCGCATGTGCATGTTTCATAATATCTTAATATGTTCAAAAAAATTAAAGATGATTACTAAATTACTTATTTTGAATATTTACACAGTATATTTTCTAATTTAATATTATAATCTACTTTGATTTTAGTTGTATAATACCAAAATAATTTAAGAGTGTTCTTTTAATAATATATATTTGTGAATTACTCAATTAGTATTCAAGTCAATTTGGTTGATGCATGTATTTTTAATTTTTTTTTAATTGTGTAAATAATTATTTAAATGTATAGAAAAATCACTCAAATATTTCTATAATTGCAAATTGATGTTCTTTTATTAATTGGAACATGTATACTGAAGATTTATAATAATTTCTGAAAATCTGCAATCATATCAAAAATGAAAAAAATATACTATTCTATTACAATTTATCTCTAAATAAAAAATATTAACCTATATATTTTTGAAACTGATTTTATATAAATATACATTACAAGTAAAGTATAATTAATCAGTTAATTAAATTCAATTTAGAACATAAACGATAAGTTGTTTCAATTAATTACCATGTTTAAATTATTAAAAAAATTACATTTCCTGTAAAATTTACCTTTATTTTTCTGTGTTCGAGCAATTTCTTTTTCAATTTCTGAAATTTTTTCTAAAATACCCATGTTTACAATTTAATATCTCAACTATGCCTATTATTTTTAAACAGTATTAATATTATATACAATTTATATTAAAAAATATGCAATATGTTCATTAGTATAACGATTCAGATGTGATGAATAACAATTTTCAATCATATCATTTTGAGTTTCTAACTATTACTCTGACTCTGACAGTATATAAAAATTTGGTTTAACATAGATACACCTTAAGGTGTAATGTCCGTCTGCTACGACGGTTTAGTACAAGCTAAAATACATTTCTTCGCGCGATGAATAAATAATTAATGAATAAATAAATAATCGCTTAAGGTATTTTCAAATTATGGGTAAAAATTGATATAACATTTATGAAATTTATATTCACTTATAATTTAATAGTAGTAGCTTCTATAACATAACTACTTACAAAAATATTCGTGGATATCCGTTTCTTGTCAAAGTTAATATATAATTAAAATCTAAATAAAAGTTACTACAATTTCAAATTTTTAATTTTTAATAGTATAATAAATATTTAATAACTGTAATACTAATTATAAAATTTTCATCTGATTTACCTAAGATTGAAACTTAGGTACCTAAAATCGTGACATAAACATTATTGCACACGAGGTAATGTGATGGTTGGTAAATGCAATAAACTAAGCGTTTTTCATTAAATTTCGGTTCTCGTATATTTTATAATCATACAGCTCATACATTTTATATTTCATTAAAATTAATGTCAATGAGACAAAATAAATAATATATGTTTCGATTTAATAACATTTTCACATATATTATGTAGATTCGGGAGATTCTAAATCTATTTCAGTGATAAATTCTATATATACGCACGATAACGAAAAAAAACCAAGACCTAGTGAAAAACATTTAGTAAACCTCGTTATGGTGATGTTCTGGATATTCTGCGACGAAGGCTATGTTTGGAAATTGACCAAACGTACTTGCAGTACTAGGTTAATAAAGGATGAATATACACATGCTGATTAATGAAAGAAAGACATACGATTCCTGCCAGTACTTTTAGTCAATTTCTGAACATGGCCGAAGTTAGTCTTATGGTTAATAGTATAGCCAAAATAACAATTTAAAAATAAAGAGTTGAGCGTGATTGCACATTTTTAGAGAATTCATAGTAATATAAAAATTTTGTGTCTATAACAGTCAATAAAATTTTAATTTAATAAATCAAAGAGATCGATATGGTAGTTGTCTAATCGTGATGAAATACGGAAACTCAAAATCGGAGTTTTCTACGTTGCCGTCTTGTGTATTTTTTATATTTCTATATTATAAGACATCAAAACTTATTTCCCTGAGTATCAGGACATTTTTATAAAGAAACAAATCAAAAATATCAGTACATTAAATGAAGTATTTTGTCGTATATTAAGTTACGAAAATTTTAACTAACATTGAGAAAAGTCGTTCTTCCTCGTCAATATTCGATACAATTTTTTTATTTTAACATAGAAAAATACCAATGTTTATACATGAAATCATTTGTTTTTCTATACAAAATATCGCATAATTCAAGAAAATTAATTTTGATGTCTCTTAATGACGAAAATGTGAAAAATACATAAGACGGTATTGCAGAAAATTCCGAGTTTTTAGATATTATCCCGCATTTCATCCTCTTAAGAGGATGCCATACTGAATCATGAACTCCGAATTTTCGTTGTGATTTCTACGTTATCGTATTGTGTTTTTTATCACGTTTTCTCAATTATGAGGTGTTTTTTGTACAGAAACCATTAATTTTCTACACGAACATTGACATTGGGTGCTTACGAGGAATCACAGAACATTGTTCCGGAACATTGTTCAGAATCATTTAACCAATTACAAGAATGCATTTTTAAATGCCAAGATTGCTGTATTGGAACAACGTTCCAGAAAATTGTTCTGAGACTCCTCGTAAGCACCCATAGCACCAATAGCAGATATTGAAGTCCCGTATTTTCTACGTTGCCGTCTTATGTGTTTTTAGATTTTCTCAATTATTAGAAGCTAAAATTGATTTTTCCGAGTTACTCAATGTTTTTTATTAAGGAACCAATGTAACTATTACATCGAATTCAGTATTTTGTTCTAAAATGAAGTAAAAAATGGGAACAAAGATTTTAACCCACATTGTGATTAGTCAGTCATAATCACCAATTTTAGGTCCCATTTTTTTACTTCAATATACGAAATAATGCTAATGTTCGTGTAAAAATATTGTGATTTCTGTATCAAAAACACCGCACAACTCTGAAAAATCGATTTCGATAGCTCATAATTGAGAAAACGTGAAAAAAACACAAGTCGAATGACTTAGGTATTTGGGAACTAAGGACTTTTGAAGCTTTCATGGATATTACTACTGCAAGAGGCAAAGCTGATGAATTTAATGTAATTAAATAAGGCTCCAGGGGTCGGAAACTTAATAGGGCAAGTTTGTCACTTGTTTAGTTCGCTATAAAAGTATAGTCTGTCGAGATGTCGTTGCTATCGCCTGCAGTTATGTCAGAGGCTACGTTCTTTAAATAACTGAAAGTACTGGCATCAATTGTATATCTTTCTTTTACTCAAAGTAATGCGTATGTTTATCCTTTATTGACAAAGTACTTCCAGTACTTTCAGTCAATTTAAGAACAAGCCCAGAGTTAGATGACTCATTCTTTCTCACTCTAGCGGGATTTTTCTCGCCACCTATTAATAACCAGGAACAAATCCCACTAGAAGGAGAACCAGTGATGCCAGACTGATTGCCTGTAGTACTGCGATTATAAAAGCGAATAACACGAAATCGGCCGTCACTAGAGACCCTATTATTGAAAAGTGTCTCTAGTTTGCGAGTAGTATATGCGGTATGCGAAAACGCAACTTGGCAACGCTGGAAAGTCGTTTCATGTTGTTTTGGTACGTGAAGCATGAAGCGTGAGTGAACTGATCAGACCAATTTACGTATGCCAAGCTCTTTACTACGTTAATTATTGTTTGCAATTAAATTTAAGCACTAATTAGACAACGCCTCACGTTTTACGTATCAAAAGAAGACTTTACAGCGTTGTCAAGACGCGTTTTCGCGCACCGCAAAAATGACTCGCAAACGAGAGACACTTTTCAATAACAGGATCCCAGTTGCATTAAGTTGCATTAATTTCATAAAAAATTTGATAATTTAAATAAATAGAGTAGGACAATGGTATGTGAGTGTTAAATAAATAAATAAACAAATGTAAATTGTAACAGCAATGGCAAGCGAAATTTTATTTGAAACAATTCGTGTCAAATTGTAAAATTAGAATTCGATACAATTTTATTTATGATTCCCAAATTGTATTAAATTTTAATTTCACAATTTGATTTATTTGACCCAATAATACGACTGCCATATTAGTTTACAATTTAACAAAATTTTTTTCAATTAAAATTTCATCCGCCATTGCCGTTACAATTGAAATTTTTGGATTGAAATTTGGAAAACCATTCTTTAATTGTAGTTTGGATATAAGAACAATTTGAGCTTTGAAATTCGAATTGGTTCTCGGCTGCTGGGTAAATAATATAAATTCAAAAGAATATGATAATCCCTATAACCGAATAATATTCCGGAATATTAAATGTCCGCCAAAAAGTATATTTTAGGAATAACTTTGGAATATTTATTAAATTAGTATAAATAAAACTTACTACTATAACATTTATTTTAAATAATGGAGTTGAAATAAATTGACATCAATAATATCAATAATAACTACTTTTTATTAATTAATTTTTCAATTAGTACAATAATAAATAATTATAACTTCATAAATAAACAAAAAATGTAATGATTGTTAATGCATACGAATAAAAAAAATGTATTGCGATTCCGTACAGATCTTGCCAAGTCATTACCTAATATATAATTTTTTTTTCTCCCTTTTTTTTTCATTGATGCATTAATTATTTTAGGCGTATTTAGCAAAATTTTGATTAAATTTATACATAAAATAAAAAAAATTAATATTATAGGAATGTTCCTATCATATTCCAGGTATATTATTTTGGGCGGACAAATAATATTTCTAGAATAATCCAGGAATATTTTTTGAATATTATTTTCATATTCTTTTCACATTAAAAGAATATTCTAGAAATATTATAGGAATATTATTTGGTTA
>JABFQB010000220.1:0-11823 GCA_022817105.1 Pseudanteris insignis
ATAAAATAATTGTCTTGGAAGTATCAAAAGTGTTTTAATTAATTACTAATTTTAGACCAAATGTAGTGAGCTGTTTATGCGTCAATTGACATTCAGAATATGGTCACATATCGTGCCAAACACTTGCCAATCATTAGTAAATGTAGTTTGCCGGAAACAGTTGGTCAATATCGTCTAACGCTTGACCTGTGTGTTATCGTAGTTGAGCATTATAATCGTCACGAATAAGCCGAAATGAATGGCATCGTCGTAACTCATTTTCCATTAAAAATTTGAAAATGTGATTAATTTTTTCGTAATTCTTGTTTGTGATTAATTTTTTGCATCTGTAAATAAATCTAAATTTTAAAAATAATAAAATATTGTAGTTAACATATAAGTGTTTAACAGTAAAAAACAATCATTATAAAAACAATGTAAAACGATCGTAGTTTTTGCTTGTAACCGTATAAAATTGAATAAAAAGATATTCTCAGTTTGAATAGTCTTTGATTTTATTTTAGATAGTTTTTCGTTTAAAATTACTATGGAAGAAAGAACGTTTAACGTTGAATGATATATCAGCCGCATTCATGAAAATTTATTGAGTTATTGTAATGCACTCGTAAGATGTTTATTATTATTTCAAAGAAATAAATTAATAATATAGAATATTTAGATTCCATCATAAAATGTATGTAATAAGAAACTACATTATCATAATTTCCAACATTATTTAATTTTGTTTTTTAATTTTCATGATTCTGTGAAAACCCTGATATTGAGCGATAAATGATAATTAAATTTGAATTTAAATTTGAAGTGTGATTATGGTAGATTGAAATTTCATTTGCACTCGCGTTAGGAAAGATTATTATCAAAAATGTAGCGACGAATTTAGAAAGAAATACATTTTCGTGCTACGTCATTTGTCTTCATACTCAAAAGATTAATCATGATTGAATTCGGAGTTAGTTCTAAGGAACAAAAAACGCGGAAAATGAAAGTAGCGTAGATGCACGTATGCAAAAAACGTTAACACTGAAATCGATTCCAATCAAAACATCTCTGCTTTATTCATATATTACTTTTGCTTTTACCGGGCATTCGTATTCCGTGGCCGCACGCCAACGAAAAATAAGTTGATTCCGAGTTTGCAATACAGAGATATGTCCACACAATGTCAACACGTTTGCGTGAATATGAAGTCGATTCGATTTATAAATTCGATTTATTTGCTCTTGGCACCGGGCCATCGTTTGATCGTCGATTGTGTCTCTCATAATTGCACGCTTTGCGTGACGTATTATTATCGTGGAATACCATCTAAAATCGCTCGGTAGCTTCATCAAATATATAGAACAATCATAGAAGCTTATACAGGGTGTCCCACAAGTACCGTGCCGGATTTCGCCAGTCGATTCAGTATAAAAAACTGAATCGAAAATGCCGATACACGTTTTACCGTCCGAAGCTTAGTTTTTTAATTATTCGCGTTTAAAGATGACGAATTGGAGTTCTTTAATATGGCGCGCTCAGGTACGTAGATATGCTGAAGTGCCCACGATTTGAATATTAAATTAAAACACAAAATCACTGCACTGTCACTCGCAAAATTATATGTAATGATAAAATTAAATGAAAATACATAGAATTAATACGTTGCTATATAGTTTTAAGCTTACTCTATGAATATGTTTATCGTCCACACTTTTAGAATGCGATCTGGTCTGATCGCGTCAAAATCACAATTCGTGAGATATTTCTTGTTGTTGTTGCTGTTTTTAGTTTGATAGTTTTAATTTGAATATTTCAAAAAAGCAGTGATTTCGGGTTTTAATTTAATATTCAAATCACGGGCTCTTCAAGATATCTACGTACCTGATCGCGCCATATTAAGAGCTCCAATTCGTCCACTTCAAACGCGAATAATTCAAAACCTAAGCTTCTAATGGTAAAACGTGTACCGGCATTTTGGATTCAGTTTTTTATGCTTAATCGTCTGGCGAAATCCGGCACGGCAGTTGTGCGACACCCTGTATACAAATTACCATACTTTATAGTAAAGCTGACGTAAATGGCATTATTTTGATAAATTATTGAGTTAAATGTAAACATTCATTACAAATATCAAAGAATTTATCATAAAGTATGGTAAGATTCATCGTGTTTTTGATAGTTATCTACAGATGGCGCCATAATTATAAGAAAACGATTGTTATTTATTTCGGTGGTACTATAAAATTTAGTAATTTTTATACAAACTTTTTTCTCAGTGTTTTTAGTAGTTTCTCGGTTCTACGCATGACGCTGTGATCAATAATCTGTCTATTAATTCTGTCAGCAATATCATACAAGTGGTATAATGAATTACTAACAAACTATTTTACGGGTGTTGAATTGCATTTAGTTCTGATTTCTATTCCAAATGACTTTCTTAACGGTGAACATTGAAATTAAAAATTTTTTTAGGGACTACCATGCCGAATGAAGCTAAGTCTCCGGGCGTCAGTACTCTTATTGTTCGTAAATTTCATCGTCTTATTAAAGGTGGGTGAATGAAAATTTTGAAATCTAAATTAAAAAAAATATAAAAAATTATTTGTATATTCATCGATGTATGAATAAGTAACAGTAGCAATACACTCATAAACATAAATTTTTTTATTTAGAAAAGTGTTAACTTTGGATTGGAATTACGATAATTATTGTATAGTCAATAAAAGCGAATTATCAATGATTAATGAAAAATAATATTTTTTGTGAGTCTATCCTTTAATTAAATACGCTGAGAAATAGTTATTAAAAAAATTATCATACTTCATAATACAGCTGGCATAAATGACTTCATTTCGATAAATTATTGAGTTTTTTGAAAAAAAATAATCAAAATATGAAGAATTTATCATAAAGCATGCTATTAATATTTATGTGTTTTTAATAATTGTTTACAAATGGCGCCATAATAAATCAGACGACTGTAACTTTTGTCAGTGTTATTAGACAGTATTTTAATTTCAGTACGAACGTTTTCCCAGTGTATACATTACATATTACATATGATATATTGAAGGCTAGAATACTGGAATAAATAATTCAATCAATGTAACATGAAAAAATATGTTAATAATTTCATGTTGATTTAACATGGTAAAAATGTTGGTTCCAAACTTACGTTAAAATTAATTTGTCTAATCTCAATTGTAATTGTTAAAAAAACGTATTTTATTGATAATTTAATCAGAGAGATATCTTAATTGAAAATACATCATTTAAATTAACGCCAATCCCTACCTCCAAAAATTTCAATTATTTAGCGAAGACTTATCATTAAAACGTTTCCAGAAGCATAATATTTTTATCAATGTAGTGTTTATAAGTTTTATAATTTATATGATTTTAATGATTTTTGTAATCAGCATATTAATGTTGTCAAATATTCGTGAATAACTTGGAGTAAAACCGGTTGTTGTAAAAGTAATAAAATTATATTTTGTATTGTTTTAGTTGAAGCAATATTAGATATTGACCTACCAGTGTCCAATAAATATTCGCTTCCTTTACATTAGCAATGTAACAAATAATACACACATTTGAATACTCATCCAAATTTAACCTGCATTCAGGGAGAACAAAGTTTTATTGAAAATTACAAGACAAAATAATATAAAAGATTCAATGCATCGAGAAAAAAATTCTATAAATTCCTAAAAATTACTAAACTAACTTTCTAATAAAAATTATTAATATTTTTTGAATATATATCAAAATATGTGGAATTTATTACTGTAAAGTTAACTAATTTTTACGTGTTTTTGGTATCTATTTCGTTGCTAATGAACGGTTCAGTAAGTTATCCAGCTTTTCTCAATATATTTATTGTAATTTTTATCTGCTTTTAGGTATTAAAATATCTCTTCAAATTATTATAACTTATAAGCGAACTTAATGTAAATTTTATATTAAAAAAAATTATAATTCTGACTTAAACATTTTTCCGGGTGTATATGGAAGCTGGCAAGCATGATCGAATAATTTAAAATTTTTATAGAAAACCAAAATGCAATTGAAAATGTCGTATAGTAATAATTTATTTGTTCAATCTTGTGCGAAATGTTGTGTTGAAAAATCATAAATCAGAAATAATAAAATCAAATCTACTTGTTGCAAAAACTTTGATTGATATTTGTGAATATAGTTATAAAGTTAACTTGTTTAAAATTTGTTTTTGTTTAGCAAATAGCAACCAAACTCGAAGCACATTCGTTGGCGGTCCGATGTCAATGACAACCAATGTTGATATTCCACGGTTCACAACTGTAACTGGTCCGCAAGTGTACAGTAGATCGCCTGTCTCAGATATTGTGAGTCTTGAATTTCAGTATTTATATACATACATAATTGTTAAGAAACATAAGTAAAAATTATTTAAAACCTTCATTAAACCCAAATGAGAGCAATATTATATTAATAATAAAATATTAATATGTATTTAAATTCCCCAACATTAAAATTAATAATAATTTTGTTCAGTTGAAAAATATTTCTTAATTCAAGGAAACTTTTGTTAATTCATATCTTACTATTTACAGGTAACAGTATGCCTGAGATCGTCATACTTTAGTACATACATTTTTGGTAAATTTTAATATACACTGGAAAAAATAATTCAATTAAAGTAACATGAAAAATATGTTAATGATTTCATGTTGATTTAACATGGTAACAATTGTGGGTGAATATAGTTTTCAAACTTATGTTGAAATTAATTTGTTTAACCTTAGTTGTAATTGTTAAAAAAAGTAATTATTAAAAAATTAAATTATTAATAATTTAATCAGATAAATATCTTAATTGAAAATACATAATTCAAATTAAAAAAAAAACTTTTAAAAAAAAACGTTTTATTCTGTAAGTTGCCTTGAAATTGAAGTTAATATATTATGCCATAATGAAAATATCAACATTTTATTTTATTTCAATATAAAATAAAAAACCTGTTATTTTAACATATTTTTATGTTATATCAACATATTATTTTTCCCAGTGTACAGTTAATCACAATAGTTTATCTTTAAAATATATAATACAAAAAAATATAATTAAATTGATCTTTTGAAATAGAATAGTATTAAAAGTAATAAATATTACAATAAAATAAATTTGTCTTAAAAATTTATTAATTTTTGTGTTCGATGTATAATACAGTGAGATACTTATGAAAATAATCAATCAACAAGTCGTCATTCACGATGATTTCTAGGCAACGTCAAATTCGGGCGCATGATCCGTGAAAAGAACAGTAGATAACCGCGTTTGCATAGTGTGATAATAAATGTAGTCTGCAAAGAGTTACTCATATTAATTAAACATGAATCTCTTAACACGCGAACAATAATGACTGACCTAAGATTTAAATATCAAATTAATCTTACAGGCGATTGTGAAATTTTCACATGAACAATACTCGAAGTATTAATCTGCACGCTTAGCTAAAGAACGTATATAATTTTAATTATATAATGTCATCATAGCTTAGTCTCAATTACTCATTAGCTGCCAATTTCTCAATATTGTACATTACAATATACTAAATATTCGATTGTGTTGAAAATCTAAGGCATATTAATTTATTATTTGTATTTAAATGTAATATAATATCTATGCATTGGTGTTAAGAATTCAATGCGTAACATTATCACAATTTATTGATGCATCTATTACTGTCTAACGTGGCTATTACCAGCAGTCGGTGCAAGCGTTTCGATAATCACTCTAGAAATAGCAATCACAGGTCATGAGCCGAACTTAGTCATATACACCAACCGAGTACGTTCCTGTACAATGTTTGGTCTACTTGACTTTCTCGAATAATATGATGCAGCTACAGAAACGCTCTGCCACATAAATAACATAAATTAATTTCCTAAGTTTTCATCTGGCTTTGCGTCAAAAATGAGCAAACGAAAAACTCGAATAACAAGAAAAAAAATTCAACAACAACAATGTATCTCGTAAAACGGCACTTATAGGTATTCTGTATTAATCGTTATCCATTTAGTGATAATAAGCGTGTGGGGGGTGATGATGGCTAGAATGCGACTTAATCGTTCGAAACTTCTTGTCGGATGGGCATGTTTTCCACTTCAGACTCGTTTACACGTTTCTTTTTTCTTAGCGCCCTGCTACGAATATTCAGCATCGTTTTCGCCACAAGCCAAACAGCGCCCTTATCACAAATGCACCTTAGAGCGTTCACGAATCCAATAATCAATGAGTGGGGGGGATATCCTGTCGTTCTGGATTCGATACCAATTGTTTTCAATGAAAATTCAACGAAACGGTCCGCCGTTGGTGCCATCCAAGTTGCCTTTCTGTAATAAATACATTACCAATGGTTATTCATGATGCAATATTGTAACGATGACGATGGTTAATGAACTCAATGAAGAGTCGCTGAATCATTTGATAGTGGATCGTCGAACTTTGTAGTCATGATTTTGATTAAAGAAAGTTCATATTTTAACGGCACCGACGTTTTTTTGTTTCAAAGGTCAAAACCACAATTATGAAATTTCTTTTCATTTCAATACTATTAATGTCGTGCTTTCATTAAGATTTCGATTCTTTAACCATTTAATATTTGTGAACATTGATTATCTCTGTTTTCAAGTGAAATTTTTCTACTCTGAACTTATATTTCACAGATTAGAAAAACATCATTATACTGTGTTTTTTAATTAGATAATCTGTTTTAAAATTTTTTCCAACGCTTTGCATTGTAATTGTACATTTTTCAATTACGTGAAGTTCAAGCATTATTTGAATATGTAATTATTACGGATTATGATAATGAGTATGCTAAACAATTTATGAATGTTAATAAAAAATTCTAATTATATTTATGTAATCATAGAACAATATATAAAACTACACTTATATCGATTAGTAATTTTTTGAAACGAAATGATTTTATAAAATTTATAATATTGTCATATTATTAATTTATAAATAATGATATACCATAAGAGAAAAAAATTGTTAAAATAAACACAATATTATTTATTTGATTTAAAAATAATATGTATTTATTTCGAGTAAATGGAGCTTAGAATAAAATAAATAAAACTTTTTTTCGTTTCAAAAATATTATTTAGTTGGTGCATATTTGATGGCATATATATTTATATTTATATATTTTTGATAGTAAAATCAATTGAACACAAATTTAAAGGTATTAAATCGGTTTCGAATTCGAGTTCAAAGACATTATGTCTGTTATAAAATTACGTACATTTAATCATATCATTCGTTACATTTGCGTGAATTTCATTTGACACTGCAACAATAACTGCTGACTCAGAAATTTAATTATTAGAAAATAAACACAATTTACATTTGCAAAAGTAGGTAGCAAAAACGAAATTGTTTTTAAATAGTTGTTAACGTTGTAACACATCTAGCCAAAATCAAACTATAGTTTCTATTCTGAGAAGTTGAGATTTCTATAGAAACGATGCTTATCTGTGACTATCATAATTATTTACGCTTAATTAGAACAATAGTCTAAATTCAACATCTGACAGGGTCAGATATATATGATTCATTATCTATGACAGTGCTATTTTAATTTTTTTTTCCTCAAAATTATGATTCATTTATATATTAATAATTATTACATAAGTAAAAAATAATATAAATTTATGTTTTGGTCAATAAAAACGGCAGGTAAAATATTATTATTTCTTTACCATTTTTATCAACTTTTTTAAAAATTGAATAAATCGCTTTTCATAACTTTTCGGTTATCATTTTTGGAGTAGAACAAAGTTCTTACTTAATTTTGGACATCTTCGTAGCAACCGGGCCAGGAAATACACACTGCACCGTGACTCCACGCGATGCTGCTTCTGCGGCAAGATCTGCACTCAATTTGTCGACGTATGCTTTGCTCGCTGCATAAACGGATAAATAGGGACTTGGTATGATACCTGAGGTTGAACTTATGTTAACAATAATTCCCTTTCCGCGTTCCATCATGCCTGGTAAAACAGCCCTCGCAACACCAGTTACTCCAGCCACGTTTAGCTGTAATATTCCAGCAATAGTTTCTTCTGATACGTGCGTGAACAATTCCGGGTGTTCGTAACTGCGTCCAGCATTGTTCACCAGAATACCGATCTGTAAAATGCATTATATATACAGTATTCATTGATTTGAAATAATGTACATATTTTTCCATGGAATAGATGAATTTAAATTGTCATATTCCAAGGGAAGTGGATTTAATATGGGGAAGAGTATTATAGTTTTAAGAGAATATTAGCAATACAAAATATTTACAATCAGACGTGTTGTTGATTATTCACTCTTAATATTCCTCGAATGTTTCATAAGGTTAATCAGTTTGCCATCTGAATTATCTAATATATTATGCACAATATTAATTTATACGTCAATAAGTTTTTCTCTCAATCATTAGTTTTTCTTGAAATAAATTCCTTGTTTCAATGTGAACGTTCAAGAAAAATTGCATCAAATTATTCATTTATCGCTATGATAATTTATGATGAAAAGATAAAATGACTTTTTTTAACGAAGTTCAGTTTTTTTTTAGAAGTTAAACCGATCTAAATGTATATACTTTTAAGACGAAAAAGGATACAACGATTTAATAATACGCTCGTTAATATATTCGAAATGTTATAATTTTTCATAAATTATCGTGATTGCGGTTAGCATAAGAATGCACATCACACGCGTGATGAACTTTAAACTCATAATGCTTTTAAAAAACTATAATCATGAAAATGAACTGGACTTTCTAAACACCGAATGACGTTATATGATTACAAGTGAAAGTCTGATATTTTTGTCGTAAGCATAAAATATAAAGTCTTCAAGTATAACAATTATACTCCGATTTCCAAATCAACTGCCAATTGAGATTAATTTCTTAAAAATAATAACAGAAAAATTTATTCTATTTTCAAGTACGCATACAGTGTTCAATGATTTTTTTGATTTTTGTATCAATCATTCAAATCAATGCAAATGATTATACATCGAGTTCGATGAAAGTTATCGTAAAAATTTCGCAAAAACTTCTTCATTGGCATAAACTGCGTTAAAGACGAGTGAAAGTCAGTTAATAGAAGCATCGGATAGGTTAATACTTCAAAGAATGCAGATATCGCTGCCACAACGAAATCATTCGACCACTTTCTCGTAAGTTGCCCAAACCACCTTGCCTCTGTTCTAAGTTCAATGTTTTCTTCAATTATTTAGAAACATTCTTCAATCATTCATTAAACAACATTGCCTATCAATCTATCAAGCGATTTAAAATTTTAACAAATTAACACAAAACTTCCACTCGTTGCATAATAAGTAGTATTAATAAAATAACTGATTTAACTGATAACTAATTTATAAAAAACTGTATATTATTTTGTAGTTAATGACTTTATTATTCGAATTATTACAACAATAATGTAAGATGATACATAAAAATAGATATTAAATAAAATTATAAAATATTAATAAAAATTTGGTTACAGTAACAAAAATAAACTTAACAAGAACGATATTTATTCCGTTTTGGCAGATATATTTTTATTGTTTACTATATTTTTTTGTTATGACAACAATAATTATAGTACAACTAACAAAATTGGCTACGTTAACAAAACTGTTTTTTTTTCTTTTCTCAGTTTAGATTATTAATATTTAATATTTATGATTATTAATCTAACAAAATGATAAATCAGATGGTTTCAAAAAATACACTGAGAAAGATATACTCTTACAAATTACAGTTTAAAAACTCGTAAAAAACACAGAATTCATTTGAAAGAAAAATGTCCGGTTCTAAACATTAAAAGCAACATTTTAATTATTTAAAGCATCGTTCTAATCATTAAAAGCATGGTTTTATTGAAGATTTCGGTTAGAAATCGGATATATTTCTTCAAATGAAGTAAAGTAGTTTTTCACTAGTTTTTAAACTTTAATTTGTAAGAGTATATTTTTCTCAGTGTATGAAACATTGAATCCATTTGCAGTTATTATTTATAAAATATCATGAAAATGTGATGAATGAAATGCAAAACAAAAAGTTATTTCCACACGGAAAGAAAAATTCGGTTACAGTAATAAAAATAAACTTGACGACATTTATTCCGTTTTGACAACAATGTTTTTATTGTTTACCATACGATATTTTTGTTATGACAACAATAATTCTAGTACAACTAACGAAATTTTTCTAATATTTTACTAATACTTTACTTTAAATTAGTTATGATCAATATATGTTATTATCTAGATGTTATGAGTTTTAAAGTATTATTTAAACAAGATTGTGTTTATTAATTTCACTTGTTTATTTGTGATCTAATTTTATATTTTCACAATTAACGTCAAAAAAATACTGAGCAAATAGTATTGTTTCTAATAATTAATTATACAAATATTCGACATTCTTTCAAAATTTGAACTTTCTATGCCGAACGTGAAATTGATACACAAACACAAATGATAAATATCTTACCTCCAGTCCATCGATAAGTTTCCCTATTCTGGTGTAAACCTCTTGACCTTCCGTTAGGTCGGCTTCAATGACCCGCGTGTCAACTCCGTAAGTCTCTTTAAGTTCCGTAGCGGTGTCTTCTAATTTTTCAATGGATCTCGATATCAAAACAATGTCTAGACCTTTGCCGGCCAATGCTTTTGCAAAGGCTTTGCCAAGGCCATCAGTCGCACCTGTGATAACTGCCCATTTTCCTTGCGATGAAACGTCTATGCCCAGTCCCAACGACGGTGCGATCAATTTTTTCCAAATCAAAACACTCAGTCTTATTACGATCCGCAAGCCGACCGCGGCTAAAATCATAATTGCAATTTTTTCCCAGCATGTTAAAGCCATCCTTCAAATCCGTATTGTGAACCGAACGATCACCAAATTATTTCCTGCAATCAGAAGTTGATGAGTTTCAAGCTTTTGTTATGAGCTTACGCGAATACATAAATTATTCATGAATGATCATTGATTCGGAAATTGTAATTAACAAGAATTTCGAACGAGCGCGTCATCGCACATTTTTTTGAACTATTGTTTGCTTCTTTGTTCATGCGTCGCATGCAATATTAATGCATCTCAAAGTCATCAGTTTCCGCTTCGATGCATTAATTATTTATGAATTTGACATGACTATAATTGATAGGAAAAAGTGACATGAGTAAGTTTCCTTATTTATTTCATAATATTTCGTTAACTGTACTTTATAAACATCCAACAAAATTATAATTTTTATGATTCGATAAATTAAAGAAAAATTGTAACATCTACATATTGGATAACAATGATACATCATAATCATTAATGATAAAAAGATATAGACAATAAAAAGGCAAACCCTGTTTAACCTTCAATAATATGATATTTGATAATGTGATATTTACATATTATTGTCCTCCGCATTTTAGACCTAATATAGTTTCGCTGTTTAAAAAAAAATATTTTTTTTGCAACGGAATAACGCAAATAGTATAAACTGACTAATTAACATTTAACTTCATTTAATATCCATTATAATATCGTAGTTGAAGAATTTATTACCTAACCATGATCATTATAAACTAACACAGAACTGTATTTATTAATTCTTGTTTATCTATCAAATATTTAATTAATCATTCATTTTTCAATAGCGAACCTTGACTAAAGGTTTTTTAATGGTCTCACAATTCCAAAATTAAACGAACTTGAAAAATATTAATAGTTAAATCTAATGACAAAAAAAAATTTTTAACAATAATACCGTGTGAAAAAAAATCTATGTT
>JABFQB010000221.1:0-11799 GCA_022817105.1 Pseudanteris insignis
TGTTTTTGATAGTCGGTGTTGTAGCAGTGAATTTAGGTAGTTAGGATTGTGTAGTTCATGTACCGTAATCCCCGTATTTTCTTCGCTGCCGTTTTTTATTTTTTTTATATTTTCGTAATCCATTTTGCAGAGTTACGGGGTGTTTTTTTTTTTTTTATAAAAAAACCAATGTAAGCAATGCATCAAATTTAGTTTTTTTTCCTAAATTGAATGTGAAAATGGGACCAAAGATTTTAACCCACATTGTGATTAGTCAATCATACTCTCTAAAACTGAACGCGAAAATTCATTTTGTAGTCATCAAATTTTTTTACTTCAATATATGAAATAATGCCAATTTTCGTAGATCAAATCATATTTTTCTTATATATTTATTCATTAACTCTGGAAAACGAATTCGATGTCTTGCATTGCTTTCTCTTAAACAGGATTGGTCGTTTCAGATACGTCTGCAGTTTTATTGAAAAGATTGTGTTGAATTAAATATTTGAATAATTGCGATTCGTAAATATTGAACCACTTGAAAGACGAACGGTGTTTGTTGATTTAAATTTTTTATTATCTTTTTTCGAACAACTGCTCCAGTACGCCTGTTATTGTTCTTCATTTCATACATCTTATAACTTTGCTTTTTTTGAATCAATAATTATTTATTCTTTAATGTTTTAATTTCGTATTCTGTTCGTCAAGATCAGATCAACCGTTCGTTCTCGAAGGCTCTAGCTAAGTTAATAGTTAATGTAGAAATGATCTTTGATTCGTTGCATTTGGTCTGTGTCGATTATTGAATTTATGAAAGTCAGCAGCGATGTGTATTTATATGGTATAGTACCAGAAACGGATTCATGTCTTGCATATAAATGCTACTGGTGGGTGCTAAAAAAAGCGACAGCATAACCAATAAAAACGTGACGGGATGGCATGTTATCAAATATGGATTACGGATCTCTCAATAAATGAGTCTTGTGTATCTTAGAGACAATCAGAAGGTTCGGAGTTTCCATATGAAGGATCATGGTCGGATGTAACTTGCACAATTTTACATATTTAATAGTTCTCGATAAGGACCTAACATTCAAATAAAAAAATAATCATACATAAGCTTAGTAAGTAGGCATTTTTAATAACAATTTTAAGATTTCAAAAATCCGCCGCTTCTAATTTTGAATAATAGTAATACTTTATTGAAAACAAAGAAATTTGGTAATTGAAACAATTTTAAGAGTATGTTAATGGTTATTTAATTGCATTGTAAAATGTTATACATTTTTTATTCTAATTAAACAAATTTTTTCAAACAATTAATTTTAATTTTTGATCATAATTTTATTTAAAAAGAATTAATTAAAGAATGCCATTGCTAAAAAAAATCTTATATAAATCAAACAAATTAGTCAATGACATTAAGCACACATTTTTTTATAAAATAGAGGATAGGTGTAGATAACATTTATCACTATATTTAAGTAGCATTTTATTACAAATACAAAGTACATTTCAAATTAATTATATTTATTGCCTTGAAATTAATAATATACCCCTATGAGCAGTAATATTTTATCAATATATTGAAATCTTAATTTACAAAAATGTATAAATATTGCTTCTTAAATAAATAACGTTTTCTTCATCCAAGGGATATGAGTTTTCTAAACACTTAGAAAAGTATTTATGAAATTTCTATTCTAATCTACGCTCAAATACTTGGTCAATCGAAACGTTCATTAATCCTCATAATAGAACATCACATTGACAAATTCGGACTGAATGTATAGTGACTACTTCTGTGCGCTCTTGCTTATATTTTTAATCCGACACTAGCTATCCAGCAATATTTCAAATGAGTTGAATACACTTCAAGAGAGCAATAATGCAAAGTTTTCAACTATAAAACAAAAAGCAGAGATAATTAAAAACAGAAACAACTGTGCAGAGTTTCAGGTTGTGTTTACTTATAACTATGCTTTATGTTAAGTTTTACTCAATTTTATACAAGCATATGTTAATTATAAACAAAAAAGTACATTGGGAATAATTTAACTCATCAAATGCATCATTAATTTCAGCAAAGGATTGAAACAGTTATAAAATAATTTCATACGAAAATATTGAATAAATATTATTAATATTATTATTTTATTTTATTAATTGATTAAAATATTATGAAATTTTTTTAATGTAATTCTTGAAAATTAAACTGTTATCAACAGAGTTTCAGTAAGCAATAATAATTATATTTAGTTAGACTAGTATTAGACTTACAATTCAGAATTCAGAAATACTATTCATTTTATTGCAATGAAAGCAGCAACATAAATTTCACTTACATTATTTTCTCTCATGCCAGCTCTAATTAATAAAAGATTAAATAAATACAAAATAAACAATTTCATTCATGTAATTATGAGTGTTTTTCTATTGCAATGCTATTTTATATTACCCTAAGTTATATTATAATAGCAAAACATGATTTTTCAAGTGTTAAAATAGATTATGTTATAATTAGTTATCATTATGAATATCATTATCATATTTGTTTGTATAAAAATCAATGGCGTTGTAATTTTTTTCCCGTGAACAACCTGCATTACATAATGAAGATGCAAATGACTCTAGCAAGTACTTAATGCAAACTATAACTTTGACTTATTATTTCCATTTAACAGAAAATAATTTAAGTGAATTCTTATTTCAATATTCTAAGTCATACCGTACCCAAAAACTACACTCAGAGAATATTATATTCAGGACAAGAAAATTATCACTCATTTTCTATACCAATTAAAAACGTTTTATTCAATTTTTCTTTCATTTGCAATCGGATGAATCGAATTTTAACATAACTGTTCACTGTATGGTTTCTCTGAATGAAGTGGACAATTTGCAGCGTTAATTATTATTTCATCATACTACTGCCAAATTACATACAACAATTACTTTAGTTTCATCGATGATTGTAGGAATGATCAATGATATTGTGAGAATGTTAAAGTTGTATTTTGTAAATGAATTACACTTTATCCTAAGTATTGTTTATTAATCATGCATTTTAGATGCATTTCGTGTGTAAAACCGATTACATGTAGTCTAACTATTTTACCTAATCAAACTAATATTTAATTATTTCTATCAAATTAATGAATCAAAACTTTGTATGCATAAAATTATAAAACATCGTCTATTAATTTATTAAAATAATACTTGATTTGAATTCTAATCAACTAAATTTTTGATGTAATTGATAAATGTATCAGACGAATGCTGTAGAAAAATACATTAATGCTGATAATTAAAATTTATAATATTAATTATAGTTACATTAAGTAGGTTTTTATACAGAAAAATCATTCGTTATCTTAGATTTTAGAGCCACGCTTGGATAAAAAGTAAAATCACATTTTTTGGTATCCTTATTTCATAAATAAATTGAATACTGTTATAAATTAAAGTAACATTATTTTGGATCAATTAAACATTTATATATGTAGATATGTATATTACCAAATACTAACAATAAATTACATAATTAATAATAATTAAATAACGAGGTTTTAGAAATAAAATGATAACAAGAATTAACGAGGAAGACAATAACATTAAATATCTAAACTAATCAAGTCGTATTGAATAAATATAAAAATAGCAATTAAATTGTTTATATAATATCGTTGTTGAATATGTAAATTTTTGTAATGGCTCAAGTTAAGTATGGATGTAGTTTGTGACTTAAGTTGTGATGAAATTTATATCACACCATGTACTCTTAGATATATTTTAGTAGTTTTTTCATACTTCTAGTTTATTTATTCTATGAAAAATGGAAGTGCATATAATATAGATATCATTTCACTATCATGTATGTAAAATATAAAAATACGTAACAAAACTGTAAAAAATTTATGGATATATAATTATGCTAAAAATGTTAATTATATGGAAATATCGAATAAATTCGCTGCTTTTTTGAGTTTCACTCTTTTTCGTTTAAGTCATATAATTTTATTATACCAATTACCTCCTTGATAACTAATTACAAGGGGCTTTATTGTTAATTAACACACAATCATTGTGTATCATAACATTGTTATGATAAAAGTAAATTTGGTTAAACAAATTCATTTTATCTGAGCTATCCACGCGGTTCTTCTTCAATCAGCAATGACAGATGCTTATTACTATCAATTTCAGAAAATTTGGTTATATTTTTATAATGTTTGGCAATGAATTCAGTCTTGAGGTTTAATTTTCGACTAGTATCATCAGTTTGGAACATGGGAGTCACAAAGTCAATACTGCTGCTTTTATACATACCAGTCTTAGTGGTTACGTTTGTGTTATTTTCGGTAAATTTTTTTTCTAATTATATAAATGCTTATATAGCCAATATTTTTGTTTGAATTCCACGTCATACCTATTCGCGTTGCGCATAAAGTAGGTAATTATAAACACATTATTCTTATGTGTTTTGAGATTCTTTTAGAATAATGAAAAATTTATCGATTACATTGTAAAATTAGTGCTCTGGGTATACAAAAAGCGTTATTGCAATTTAACTTTTAGAGCGTTATGACTGAACGTATTTTTTAATTTTTTTACCAAATTGCTCAGTTAACATAACCAGCATTTTATTTTTTACAATAACTTGTGATTGTAAAAATTTTAAATAATTTTTCTAATGATTGATCGAATCAAGTAAATTTTGAATTAAATCCATTTACCGATTCACCTCAGTATTTCGTTACTTTTTATTTCTTTGTCTACGGGCAATTTTGAGTATGCATGATTTTCTTGATAATGTTTCCATAATTCTGTCACACTATCAACTTGAGCACCGCAGCCAGGCATCTTGCATCTAAAGTCAATCAATATTAACGAGTTTTAATGCTCAATTATATTAAAAATGTTTACATGATAACATTTACATTATTATTAGAATATCATAATTATATAATAATTTTATATTTATATCCTGTTAATTTATATTAAATCAGAAAATTATAGATGTTATACTTTTTATTTTTAGATTATAATTAAATATAATTTATGGTGAAAATATTATTATGAAACTTAGTTTGTTTTTAGAACATTTTTATTTTACTTATTAGTAGTTAAATTAAAGTTGTAAGCATTCAACAAATTTATGTGATTTACTTACAAGAAAAAACTCAACGTGGGAGCCTTTTTCTGTTTAGCTTTTTGCACCTTAGCGCTGATTAAATTTGTTGAAAATTTGTGAGTTTCTTGATGATGACGGTAATGTGATATGTACTTATATATTTTGCCACATCCATTGACATCGCATTTATAAGACTCTTGTTTAAACCGAGACATTCTTTGCTTTTTAGGTGTATATTCTTCATCTTCAGAACAATTGCTCGCAAGTTCCATTGAATGATTATCGACAGTTTCAATTGGTAAAATTATTTCCGAATCATCAATAGTATTTTGTTGATTTAAAATATCACTAGTATCACTTTTAGTTATCGTAACGTCACTGTTTATGAAAACAAAATTTGGCTCTTCCTGATCCTTTTCAGTGAGATTTTCTGTATTTTTCTTTGTAGGTTCACATTTAGGCGAGAAATTATCATTTGTTATTAATAAATCATTATTTTTTGGGAAGTTTGAGTAAGAGTTAGCTGTTGATTCACGTATTTTTCGACAGCTATCACTTTTGTTATATTCATTAAGGGTGAATAGCTTAGTTTTTATGTAACTTGTAGTTTTTTCTATGCCTTCGTTTGTATTGTCAGATCCTTCAAAATATATAATTTCTGGTTCCATAGAAAGAGTTGGTAAGTGCCTGTGGCAAGATTCGATGTGTTCTTCCAAGTTTTCACTCTTTTGGTAAATAAAACTACAGCTAGTGTAAGGACATATGAAATTATTTGTTTCGTTATTATGCCATTCTTGATAGTGACGCCACATGCTTCCAGGATCTGATAGCTCTTCTCCACAGTCTGGCTCTCGACATCTGAAATATTAAACCATGTTGTATTTTTTATCTTATGATTTTAAGTGTAAATCATTTTATATGAATGATAATAACAATACGAACTTGAATCTAATTTTAAGAGTTTCTATGATTTCATGAGTCTTATAATCTTCCTGATTAGTGAATATTTTACCACATCCTCGTTGCTGACATGTATAAATTTCCTGTAAATAAAAACGTAAAATGAAAAATTTAATAACATTTACCTTTAGTTCAATTAAAAATATTCATTTAGTATCTAAAAATTACAATTCTACTTAGTATGTTTAAAGTGTTTTATACTTTCAAATAATAATATATATCAAAAAGAAATTATGCATAATAAATAAAAAATAAATAAAAAAAATTCCTTCGAGCCGGATTCGAACCAGCGACCTATGGATGTCTCCATCATATTCCAACTACAGTCCACCGCTCTACCAACTGAGCTATCGAAGGTTCTTGTTTACTTTATCTTAAATGCATATATGTTTGAAAAATATTATTTTTTTAGAAAATAATTTTGAAAAAAAAAATTCCTTCGAGCCGGATTCGAACCAGCGACCTATGGATGTCCCCATTGAATTCCAACTACAGTCCACCGCTCTACCAACTGAGCTATCGAAGGTTGGTGACTTAAAAAGTTATTTTCTCCATTTAAATTTAAAATCTTTAATCTTTGACCTTTTTTAAAGATTACTTTCTAATATGATTACTTTCACCGATGAAGTTCTTACTCCAGTTTAAAAATCAACATGATGTATTCAAATTGATTGCATATTTTTAATTTTCTGTCATTGACATCGTTTTATTTACAATTTGAACTTTTTTTGATTATATATTAATTACAGTTTATACGATAAAATTAATTTGATAGATATTTGATGAAAGGTTAAAGATGGTGATTAATCAAGGTCAAGTTAAGCATAAGATAGTGTTGTTCAAAGATTCAGAATTACATTTAAGATGACAGAACTCATTATTTTAAAAATGAATTATAAAATAAAAAAACTGTAAGCTTCGAGGTACTCTACAAAAACTTAGAATATTATTCAACATATCAATCAATTATTGTTTTACAAGTTGTCAAGTTCATTATTGTCATTTTTATGTAATAGATGAGTTAACTGTATATATTTTAAATGAAAATTAATCATCCACTCATATTTATTGTTTTATAATTTATATTAAATCTTTTTACAGTATTTTTTTTAATTACTGAATATATGGATGTAATTTGTATATTAGATCCTAAATTCTGAAAAATTCTATCTCTTTGTCACCTAAAACATACTAAGTACTATAAATTTTGAAAAATAAACATTAGAATAATGAAATAAACTTTAAAGAAAAGTAATTACGATTAAGCTAAAGAATTTTCAATATATAATATATAATTTTATTATTTTAATATATAATTACAGTGACTAAAAATTTAAAATTTGAATAAGTGACACAATATATTGAAAGTTTTCCATTTTATCTGAATTTTGATTATAAAAGTAAATAAATAATAATAATCTGAATCTGATCAATTAATTATATCACAGTAACTTTGACTGCTTAAAATTATAAATTTATAAAAAAATTTTGAAAATCTAATTTTTAATTATTATTTTTTTAGAGTAGCAAAAAATTTATTTGTTTTGTGTTAAAGATAATTGAAAATTATAAAAATAATGTTATAAATTACCGACTCAGCGATGATGCCTAGTAAAGAGTTTTCATTGCATGTTTTTTTTATAGACGGCATAACGATCGGTATACTTATCTATGAGTATTTGAATTGTTTTTAAACAGTTCTTCGAAGTACTACATCTAATATTTAATTTTAATTTTATAAATTCATTAATGATTTCCAATGTTCATTCACAAAAGTAATAATGCTATATTAATAAAATTAATCTATGTACCTATCTTAAATACATTATGAAAGTTTACTTAAGTATTAAATAGTTAATATTTTTTTATAATCACAATCACAATGAATTAAATTATAGTAATTAAAATTAAAAGTACACTGTAAAAAAGGTAATGAGCATTTTCATATCTTGATATTAATCGAAATACATATATTGCATTTAAAAGAAAATTTACAATCACTCATTCGAAAATTTGGAACTATTGTAGGATGAAACTCAATCTTAATATTAGTTTCTGCAAAAAGTATTCTGCTTTGTCTGATTATTGATTTTAATTTTTCTTATAAATTCAATATATGGGTTTTGTTCAACATCATGATATGAAAATGCACAATACTTTTTTTTCAAAGTATCATTTGATTAACTTTCAAATACTGAAATTTTCATTTCATTAACTTCTAATAATGTTTTCATAGAACTTATTTTAATTTTTTTTTAATATACAAAAGTTTAATCCCAAATGAATTAGTAAATTATTTATCTTAAAATAATTCATTTTTATAGTTACTTTTGGTATCAAAGTATGTTGTCAAGCTTAAATTGTTTATAATTTCAATGAAAAATTTGTTAAATAATATAATACTAATCAAATAATTTCAAATAAAGTGCCAATAACTATAGGCATACTTATTTTAAAATTGCAAGTTAATGAAAAACCAAAAATGATGCTAGCATAATTATTCATTCATAATCATTAAAAATTATAATTTACTTAAATTGTTATAGTTTCTTGAACAAAATAAAATTAGAATCTCTTAAAATATGTTTGTTTATCAAGTGAATTGAACAATTAATAAAACGCAAGTTGCATCTCAGGGTTCATTGAACTGATTTGACGTTTGTATAGCGGCATGCGGTTCATACCTTTTTCGGAGCAATCTCCTCGATGGTACGATTACGTGACACGAAACGAATAACGCTGACCTTCGTAGGCTTATCGGTGCATGTTTCAGTACCTTGTCCCATTTTTGTTCCTGGATCATCAACTTTTAGTTGTTTAGAATTCGTTCTACCTAACCTATATTATTCTGATAGCTTGCTTCAGAAACATTGTTAGCGACAGTGACAGCACGGGGGTATAACGTTATGTAGCATACAGGAGCAACAACAATACTGTATTGAATGCACTCAGAAGTAACGGCGTTAAACATTTAAACTACTTTAAAGTCGTGATTTTAAGTTGAATATTAATTTAAAGTAGTTATTGTAACGAAAAATGTATCTTTAAGAAGAACGCGACTATTACTATAAACACACTTGATGTCCAAGATTCGCTGTGTAGAAATGTCGATAAAGTAGCGCTCCATTAATCTTGTGATATTTGCTGCGGATCTGCAGATAACTGCAAAATGTACGAAAGTGAAAATCGAAATTTATTCCGAGTGATACATATTAGGTTATAAATGTTGGATGATCTTAATGATAAAATTGAAATAGTCTCTATAAACGCAACATTTTTAATAATACTAAAAATATTACAATAATATTGCTATAATATTTTTCACATATTTTAAAAATATTTTAAAACATTACCGCAACAATGCAGTATTAATATATGTCCGCTGTTTTAATATTTTACAATATTAAAAAAAAAAATATTTTATAAATGTTAAGTAATATTGTATATATATAATAATATTATATATTATTAATATAATATTACTACAATATTAGTTCAATATTTTGAAGTAGGTCATTCAATATCAATGCAACATTGCAGTCAGATTTTTGTTATACTTTTTTTTTATAATATTATAGCTATACTTTGTGTTTAAAGAGATAATAATAATGATAATCAGCAATTCTTATCAGAAAGTAAACGGATAAATAATTGCCACAATTTATGTGTTTCAAAATTATATTTTATTGTAAATAAACTATAATTTTATATTATCATTCATTTACATAAATAACTGTTCTACGACTTGTAAAATAAAAACACGAAGTAAAATTCCTGTTAACGCTCATTATACATTTATTTATAACTTTTTGCAACGTTTCTGCCGAATTTGTGTAAGTTGACAACATCGAAAGAGCTACAATTTTCTACTAATCGTAGATAAACGTTTATATACTTTCAACAATGCAATAAATAATAACTTAAATTAATTTATAAATTATAATATGATTATCTTATGATATATAAAGAATAAAATAGTGTGTCGAAGTTTAAATTAGCGATTTTTTTTTCAAGTAACTGTTCATCTTCCAATTAAAATTAAAAATTTTTATACAATTTTATTGAAAAAAATATAACTTTAGAACTACTCAGAAAAATTGTCATATTTATAACAACAAATTTTTTTGCTCTTTAAATCTGAATCAGCGATAAGTATACCACAGATAAAAATCGGTGGAAGCGTAGCTGAAAATCAGTTAGCAATCACTGGTTTCTCAGCGTATATACGCTAATATTATCTGTGATAACTGATAAATGAGCGAATTTTCGCTGGTTCAGTTTTAGAGAGTGGCTAGTGGCCACTGAGAAATAAATGCTTTGACTGCAGTAGTCACTTAAATCAGTAATTCAAACTTCAAAAACAAGTGACGTTTGACTTTAGAAGCACAATCAATGAAGCTATGAAAAATAAATACATTTTTAAAATTCTATTTTCTGGCTCGAACCCAGTTTGGTACAAGATTTTTCAATTCTTGCTGGATGTGCCGATAAAGCAGCAATATTATAAATGGCAACGCAAATATTTCTCGCTTGAATACATACACATATATAGCTGCCAGTAACAGTGATACATCTGTAATGTAGCTTATTATTTTTCTCATGTTTATATCTGCTTGAATTTGTGCAATATAATCATTTTTCCAATCATCATTAATAGAATTATTCCCTGTTCCATAATTCATAACGTTTGATATCGCCGCTGATTGAGAATGATTTTTCTTATCATCTAAAGTTTTCTGAAGACGTTTCATTTTTTTATCAGATGACAATTCAGCCGTTGAATAATTATCTCTTGAGCTTGATCTTGAACGTGGCCGTCTTATTTTTTCATCCGCTGCATGGTGCGATATAGCATTAGGTATATTTGATCTTTCCAATCTTGTTTTAGAAGACGATCTTGATCGAACAGGTGACTTGGTTCTTGAATTAGTCATAGATGATGTTATTGGCCCAGATGATACCCCCCCTACTGACGGTTCCCTTGTACGTGATGGTGTTCTTCTAGATTTAGAAGATGATCTGGAAGATGATTTTTTACTTCTAACTGTGCTTCGCGATCTTTCCTGTAAATCACTTTCAGCAGGAACAGTATTTCTAATTTTATGATCGACGTTATGATTCGCAGCTACAGTACTAACGTCTCTAAAATTCGGTTTTATAACTTCAATAGTTTTCATCAACTGCGGGAATCTTGCTTCATCTTGGTGAGCTATTTTAGATGGTTCAGACTCTGTTACAAAAGTTTCCGTATTATGTTTTCCATGCGACGGAATTGTGTCGTTAGTGTTAGCAATTGCCTTGACATTCGCATTACCTTGTCTTGATGACGGTCGAGGTGGAAAAGGTGAATGACTCATAGCGTATTCTTTCACTATTTCCGTGTAGTGACTTACCATAGCCATTCTCTCTTCCGCTAATTCTTCTTCATTATCACCTTCGACAGACGCACTTGATGCCTGTTTTAATTGTTTCCTACGATCTTTAGCTGCCTCGGCAGCAGACATGACGGTCGCACTATCGATTTCTAGATCTGTCATTAATTTGTAATCTTTTTGCACCGACTCATTCGAAAGTTTATGAACCGGTGATGCTGGTATCTCTAATTTCTGAGTAACCTGTTCGATGGGTACTTCAGGTGGTATCGGTCGACCATATTGGTTTACTGGTATAGGTTCAGTTTCTATTCGTTTTTTAAGTATAGATTTGGGTACAATTATTGTTTG
>JABFQB010000222.1:0-11774 GCA_022817105.1 Pseudanteris insignis
ATGCATAAAAGATGATTTTTACAATTTAAAGGTTATTGTTATTATTTTTGAATATTAAAATTAATATCGAAATTTGCGTTATTGAATGCAAAGAATTTTAGTGCTTGTCTGATATCTGTAAGTTAAATACAAACAAAGTTATTGTCAAATTAATAATAAATTATACAATATTGTTTTTAGTCGTTTTAAGTTAGTTAAACATACTTTATTTTATAAAAACATTGAAACTTATTTATTATTAGTATTAATATTTTTTAATAATAAAAATGTTAAAGTATTAGTTATATTAACAAAATATCATTTTTTATGCATAGACCTAGTATGAGATGTTTTTCGCGTATGTTTTTCCATATTTGTGTTAGACAGATAATACCGTTTTTTCGGCTACTCGTTTTTATGATGACATGACGCACGCGGTAAGTCATCATGTAGTACGCATTAATTTCCCAATTTAGTTCATGAACTTCAAGGTCCAATCATATAAATTTTCGTTTGTTTAAATAATGGAAATTTCTGATTAATTTTATCAGAACTTAGTTACTATTGCAGTATGCAACTTGTCAAAATTTGAATGGAAGTTCTACGTGCATTTTGAGTTTTGCATTAATTTAAAACTATATTTGTTACTTAGAAGTATATGCTTAATCATTAATCAGGGGTAAAAGGACGGGTCGTCACACCTTACACCAAAAAATATAAACAAAAAAAAACATTAAAAAAAAAAATGTTCTCTCGAAATTAATTTGATTTATATGTTTTTCCAGTACCAATATGTAAGATATAAGAAAGAGGAGAGTAGAAATCGACCACCAAATCCCCTTATTTCTGGTCTCTCCTCCTTCTTTTTATATCTATATCAAGTAACATACAAAACTCTCAATTTTTGTGATTATATTACGTAATTTAAAAAGAATCAGTAATAAACAAAAATAATAAATTTGATAGCTAAGAGTTTTGTATACACAACTTAAAACTAATACGTAACGTATAACATAAGAATTCGTTTTATAATTAATTCCGAATGTTATTCAAACTTACATTTTTATAATGAATATGATTACTTATACACATATGAATACAATTTTATCTTATATGGTACGAATAAAATTATTTCATAATAATATATATTACTTAAGATTACATATACGAGTTACATTTGTTATCTCCTCAACAATTAAGAATATATATATATATATATTTACGTTCACATTCATTTATTATAGTTGATCCAATGTAAAAAAAAAATTTCAATATTTTGTAAAACCTATATATATTTTCTTGATTGTTTCAGTTTACAAAACTTAATTTCTATTTTTAATATAATGTTATAAAAGTTCAAAATTGTATAACTACTTTTGATAGATGTACGTCCGAGGTGTTGAATAGATGGGTGGTTCATTTGGCGTATTAGGTGGTGCCGTACTTTTTAGAAGTGGTTGTAGGTCTGTCGTATGATAATTATTAGTTGTTGGTTGCTCTGTCGGCATCGTGAAGCGGATTTCCTCTAGCTCTCTGGAGGGATATACTGCAGTTACTTCTTCTCTGTTATTTACTACATTTCTGCGTCTTCGGTTCCCGATATGTATTAAAAGGTTTGTTACGGAATCCCATATGGCCCCAATTAGCCACATTGACCATCCATAAATGGTATGCAAAGTGTATCTGTGAATAACGGTGTCAATTATTAACTTAATGAATCGGAATATCATGTATATTCCGATAATTCCTGCGCTTGCGGTTCCGAATCCAGTAATTCCGTTCCAGAATTTTCCCCAGGCTTTCGTTACCATTGCCTGAATGCCTGATTCATCTAATAAATTATTAATGCTTATTTGTTGGTGGTCTGAAGACGTTAATCCCGTTAGACCTCTTGCTATTTCATTAATAATGGCCGGTTTTTCAACGGGAAACATCATGTGATTTCTTAGTTTTTCGAGATCGGTTTCTGAATAAATTCCTCCATTTCCGAGATTTCCTGGACTATTGTAATGCCACGTTATCTTTGATGTTGGTTGTATTTCAATTGGATTGAATGTTAATTCGGGTTTTTGATTATTTCCCGGAATTTCGAACCACACGCCATTTAAGTAATACATAGTGGATACCAACTTGTCACATGTTATTTCATTTCCCTTTGTTGTCAAAATACGTGTTTTTGGTGTTAAAAAGTATGGCTTTTCATTCCATGTAACTGGAAATTCTTGGTAGCAGCCATTTGTATCTCGATACGTCACTTCAACCCGTGTACATTGTATAATGTGGGCTACCTCTCCATTCATCATAGCATGGTAACCAGGCCCTTTCATAATAGTATAGGCAAATTGTTCCGGGTCTTCTCGTACGGTACCGATTGCGTTTTTCAGAATTTGTCTTTCTAATTCACATATGTGTAATAGAATGTCTATATACATTCTTTGCATTTGGTTCCTTATGTGTTTTTCAGTATAAACAAATTTAGTGTTAATATATAAGAATAAATCTAAATCTTCAGCTAATAGCCCATTATTGTGTGCTATAGTTTCGTTCTCGGTACTTTCTATAATGTATAACTTGGGGTGCTCAGTTTTTTTTAGTGTATAACCGCACACTTTTATTCTTCCAGTTTCGCGTAATGCAAAAATCATTTAGGAAGATGATACAGTATAAACTATTTTATTTATTCTTTCGTTAGCACTTTCCATTTTTACAGATTTTCTTTTATATAAAAGTTCATATTCTTTTAACGTACATTTATCGGCTTTATTAGGATTCCAAAAGGTTGGTCCTCCTATGGAGTCTATGCATTTTCCTTTCTGATAATCACATTCCTTCCCGTAGTATGACTTCCTTTCTAATTGTGTCAACGGTCGCCGAAAATGTTTGAAGGGTAATTTTAATAATTCCAGTTACAAACACGTAATTCCATGTATCCTTACGAACCTTGTATGTGATTCCAGTGCAGGTTCCATCCTTTGTTATGAATCCTGCTAAGGTTACCGTGAACGTTTTAGTTCGGTTCATTGGTGTACCATCTAACAAAATTTCGTTGGTTACAAAAATCAACGCCTCCTATCATGCAAATCTTTACATTGATCATTTGTTATAAATTCTTTGTATTCAGTGGTACCATCGGCTACTTTATAGTGCCTAGAGAATTTTCCACAGTAAGTTATTTCCCTTTTCATTACTACTTGGCATTGAAAAACTTGAACTTTTTCGAAATCCGTTAGTTGCATTAATTCAATATTTACATCCTGTGTTTGGACTTCAGGATCTTCGATGTTACACGGCCCGACATTTAATAATGAAATTGTGGTGATATTTATATTCGATCCCTTACAATCGTACCCTAGTAATCCTTCACTGGGTTGGATATTTGTTGCCAGTGATGCAAGAAACAACAAAACCATTTGAGGCTGTATTCCCATCTTTTTGTTCTTTTGTTTTAATTTTAAAAATTCTTTTTTCAAAGGTAATAAATCTTCATCAATGACGTTTAAACTCTCGGAAGTATTATTAATAATAGTTATATCATTTGAAGATATTTCTTCAGCCGAATAGATTTTCTCTACCGATGAATTTGAGGAATCAAGGTCCCAATTCTCTTCGGTATTCATGTTTGAAAATAATTCTTCTAATGGTGTTAAATCTTCAATTGTTGTTGTATTAAAATTTTTATTGGGTTTTTTATATACTTTATCGGCATATGAAGTCGAGGGATATATGTAATTGTTTTTCATCTGCCTGCTCACATGGTTGTGTCTTTTCAAGTAAATTTTTTTCTGATTATAAACCTTCCTGTTTAATTTAGCTTCATCCCTTTTGATTTTTTCTTCTCTTTGTCGCCTACACTCTTCCATGTGGGCTTTATATATAGCTTCATGTTTTTCTTCTTTACTTCTATTCCAATGACTTTTTAATAAGCCCCATCGACCAAGTTTTTGATCTAATATAGAATATTCATATTCTTCTGCTGATAACAATCTCCCTTTGGTAGACATCTACGAGAAATAATTTGATAAAATTTCATCCTCAAATTAGGATGAAATTTACGAATGCCGTAGGCGGTCAGTCGAAACTATTTTTACTTTATTTTTTATTAATAGCTTAACATTTTTTTGATTAATGACTTCGATAATTTTGTATGGTCCATTGTAATGGTTACTAAATTTTCCCGTTTTAGCTTCGTTTATGAAGAAAACCCGTTCTGCTGGATGAAAAACTCTTCGGTTTGCCTTTTTATCATAATACTCCTTATTTCTATGTTTGAATTTCACAAGATTTTCACGACTGGCTTGTCGCATATAATATAAACGTTCTATCAATTTTAACAAGTAGTCATCATAGGTTTCTGGTTGTTTATATTGTGGTAATGGTCGACTCATTGGCAATGTGGCTATTTTCCCAAATACAAGTTCAAAAGGAGTCCTTTGTGTTGACTCGTGCACTGAACAATTATAAGAAAATATTGCCAATTCCAGAAATTCATCCCATTCCTTGTCTTTATCAACATATTGTTTCAAATATTCAACCAATGAGTGGTGTGACCTTTCTAAAGATCCATTGGTTTGCGGGTAAAATGCTGTTGTTTTTAATTGTTGTATTTTCAAATGTTTAGCGAGCAAGTCTCAGTAGATTGCTTATGAAATTTTTCCCTTGATACGTAAGAACGGTTTAAGGGCTTCCGTAAACATAAATCTTTTAACAAATGCATCAGCGGTTGATTTAGCTGTTGCATCAAGTAACGGAACAGCAAAGCAGTATTTTGTGAGCAAACACTGTATAGTGAGTATATACTTGTTCCCACGTGAGCTTGTGTTTAGTGGTCCAACAAGATCCATCGCTATTTTTTCGAATGCAGTTCCTGGGGTGTCAGTTATTTCCATGGGCTGTTTTGTCTTGACGCGCACAAGCTTTTTTAACTGACATTGTAAACATTGCTGTATAAAATTTTGTATATCCAATTTTTGGTGCTCCCAAAAGAAATTTTACGTATCATTTTGTATGTTTTTGTTACACCCTTGTGCCCACAAATCGCAGATTCGTGTGTTTCTTTAATTATTCCATATTGATCACTTTTAGGTGGTATTTGTACCATTCCCTTGCATAAATATATTTTAGTTGGCAAATTTTGAAATTTCACTTTTAATTTCCCGATGATACGTTTCCAACCAATACCGTTGATTTCCCTTTCATACGGTATGCTAATTGATGTCATTTTATATTTTGTTACAAGGTGCGATAAACAATTCAGGCATTGAGATATGATTCTCCAAGCTTGATCTGTGCCAAAGTTTGAATCTTTCTGACTTTGTGTAGTTACAATCATCAAAATATGTTTGTAATGACCCTTATCTGCAACTATAGTTTCCCCGAGTTTTTCTTCTTTGATTTTATACATTTCAATTTTTTTCGCCAAGTTTTGTGTTTGTGTATCTAGCAGTGCACCAGTTGTGCTGATGAAATATGCCAGATTATCAGTTCTGATTTCTAAGGGATCTCGAGTTTCTATAATATTGTTTCCAGCGATAATTTTGTCTATCTCCATGTTAATTGTATCATCATTTTCATATTCTCTTTCCTCCATATCTTGGTTTTCGTAAATTACTTCTTGATTTATAATTTTATCTTTTTTGTTTTCGTTTTTAGTAAATTGATTAATAACTTGGTTGTTATTTTTATTCTGTTTGTTTTTTCTTTTTTCGAGCTTATCTTGTATATTCTTCCTATATTGTTGTCCTATCTCAGTTTCTTTTCGGATACGCTGCGAACGACGAATTTCACATATTTTATGGGTTTGAACTTCATTTTCTTCTGGTGGATTCCTGGACAATGCATCTGCGTTAACATTCATTTTGCCAGCCTTATATATTACGTCGAAATCATATTCTTCCAATTTAAGTTTCCATTTTGCGAGCCTAGTCGTTGGATCTTTAGTAAACCTCATCCAACATAATGGTTTATGATCGGTAACTACAGTAAAGTGTCGTCCATATATATATGGTCTAAATTTGTGAATACAATGTAAAATAGCTAACGCTTCTTTTTCATATGTTTTCATAATATTTTTGTTCGGTTGAAGTTAGCATTCATGATAAATAAGATATTGGTTTATCTTTTCCGATTTGTCCTTGACTTAATATGCCTCCTATTGCAATTCCAGGAGCGTCTGTTGTAATAATGAATGGTTTATCGAAATCCGGATACTGTAGTACTGGTTCTTCACAAAGTTTGGTTTTTATTACTTCAAATGCTTTTTGTTGTTTATCAGTCCACAAAAATGGTTCACTTTTATGCGTGAGTTTTGTTAGTGGCTGAATTATTTTTGAGTAATGATCAATGAATCTTTTATAATACCCGGCCAATCCCAAGAATTGCTGTATATTCACGACCTTTTTTGGAACAGGAAATCTTGCTACAGCTTCCAATTTCTTTGGATCAGGTCGGACACCTTCTTTACTAATTACATGACCTAAGTATACGACTTCCTTACGCAAGAATTCGCACTTATCTGGCTGTAATTTTAAATTAGTTTTTCGTAATCTATCTGCCATTAGTAAGTATTTCCTTCGATGTTCTTTCAACGATCTGGCATAAATGACAAGATCATCAAGATACGTAAACATTTCCAATGTATTTAATCCGGTCAAAACTATATCCATTAATCGCTGAAAGGTAGCTGGTGCGTTTTTTAGTCCGAAAGGCATTCGTGCAAATTGGTAGTGTCCATGTGGAGTAGAAAAAGCTGTTTTATAAGCATCATTAGGATCCATTTTTATTTGATGAAATCCGGATGCTAAATCAAATACAGAAAAATATTGGGCTCCACCCAATTGATCTAAAATTTCTAGAATATTCGGCAACGGATAACTATCCCCTACAGTTTTTTCATTCAAGGCTCTAAAATCTAGAACCATTCTCCATTTTTTATTTCCTTGCGAATCCGGTTTTTTACTAACAATCCATACTGGTGTATTGTATGGAGACGTCGAATTTTCGATGATACCGCCCTCTAATAACTCTTGTACTTGATTTTGAAGTTCTTCTTTTAACGTAGGTGGAAAACGGTATTGTTTAACATGTATCGGATTATTATCTGTAGTAGGAATTTTATGAGTTATGACTGAAGTTGAAGTTAATTTTTCCCCAGGAAGATGAAATAAATCTTGTGTTTGTTTAATAAGTTCCTTGACTTCGTGTTTTTCCTCCATATTCAAATGATCAAAGCGCATAGAATTTAGTAATGACTGATATCTAGGTGTGTCTGCTTTTTGATTTGGTAGATAAGAAATGTCGTCTGTTTCCTCTTTTTCTCTTTCGAGGTTTAGACTTAAAGCGCTAGACATGGTTTTACGGGAACTTGTTTCTCTTACCATAGGTAAAATGGTTTTACAGCTATTTTCTCGTAATGGCATACCATTTGATAAAATAAAATCATTTTCATTAAAAGAATTAAAATAAACAGCGCTCTCAGATAAAATTATCTCGTCTCTCAAATGTTCCTTTTTATCAATCGGTGTAGTGTTTATCGAATTCACCTCATTCAAACTACCCGTGACTTTTTCGGAGTCATTGGATTTAAAATAATCAAAAACATCAAAAAATTGATCAACTTCTTCCAAATCGCAGACTGGTACCTCGCACAAAACTTCTTTTTCAGTTGTATTGATGATTGGGATAATTGTCTTCCCTTTATTATTTTTAATCATTGCATTTCCAAAAAATATTCCTGGTGCTATATTTTGTCTTGGTAAAAATCCTGTTTCTAAATTATTTTTAATAAAAACATTGAAAATTTGTCGCGTTCTTGGCGGTATCTTGATATTATTTTTATTTTGTCTAAACTCATACCTTTCCCCTTTAATATACAAACTTCTTTCTGCGTAATTGATTTCTACGTTATTATCCTTAAAAAATTCTGATCCCAGAATTCCATCCTGAGTAATTGGAAAACTATTTGGTACTACATGCACATGTGTAGTGCATCCTAACATTTCAATTCTTATTTTTCCAAGAGTTTCGACACTACCCTTGGTTATACCAGTTAATTTTAATTTTTCACTTTTATCAATAACAAAATCATTTCCAACAACCTTTGATTTGACTAAATTTGGTGTAGCACCGGTATCAATCAAAAAGGTTGCAGGTTCTCTGAATAAAAATTCGATTGTTGGTGTGCTGTCGTGTATTATTGCACAAATTTCAACGTTTCTTATTGTTTCCATTGACTCATGGACGATGAATTTGTCTCTGTTGCTTTTACTCCAGCCTCCCTCTGGATAGTCAACGGGGGGAGGGACATTAAGTTTCCCGATTCCTGTGTCTTTTGGTTTCGTTAGCGTAATGGTTTTTTTTAAAACAATTTTTCGCATCATGCCCTTCATTATTACATATTTGGCATTTCTGCTTATTTCTCAAATTGCAGAATCTTGCCGTATGACCATGCTTGTCACATAACTGGCATTTATGTTGTGAGTTTTTTAAGGATGGACATCGACTTATATCGTGTCCTTGAGCCTTGCAGTATCTACATATTATCAAAGTTGGACATTCTTTAGCATTATGCCCGACAGAATTACAAAGTTGACAAGTAATTTGAGTAACATTAATTCTTCGAGTTCTAATTCGACAATCTTCTGTTTTATGGTTTGACTTCCTACAGATTTCGCAACGTTCGGGTTGCATTTTTTGGTGTAGACTGAGGGCTGCATGATCTCTTAATATTTTTTCAGTGTCCAAAGCTTCTCGAACAGCCTTATCAAAATCATACTTTTCTCTGATTCTTGCTGAGATTTCACTGCGAAGCCCAACCAGGAATGCATGAAGAATTTCTGATCTTATCTCAATAAGGCGTTCATTAGAATAAACTCCATTATTTTGAGTTCGGTGAGTTTCAAAGATGTCATTTTGCATCTGTCTAATTCTGCTTACAAACGAAGGTACATCTTCGTCGTAAAACTGGTACATTTTCGCCAGTTCTCTCAATAGTTCTGACACAGTTGGCGGTCTATATCCTTCTTGTAATTTATTTAATAATTCTTGAATAGTTCCAAATTCATAACCTCTAATTAGAGATTTCGCCCCGCCAATTAATTTGACTGTGATTAATTTTACAAGATTCGATTCCGCTGATGACGGGAGCATGCATTTTGCGTCAATGCATCCGGCGGCAAATTCACGAAATGACGCGTGATCAGAAGTTCCGGAAAAACGCGGGACAGCCTCGAGGGCGTCCTTTAATGAGACCGTATGTTGCATATTTCTTGAATAATTTGTATCTTTTTTATGAGCATTCACTAAAAATTTATCTATTTCGTTGTTTTTGTCTTCGGAAGCTAATAAACCCTTTGGTGTAAAATAGATAGTGTCGTCAGCAAATCTAACTTGGTTTTTTGGTGTTCTGATGGGTTGCACAGTACTCGAATGTTTTGCAGGAAGTAATGGAGTTGAATGTATTGAAAAATCAGGTGACTGATTTTCAATGAACTCCAGATTTTCTCCACTTAGATTTGTTACATCAATGCCTTTTTGAACTATAGGAGATAATATTTTTCTTAATTCAATTTCGTCTTTTTCACTTAATTGTGGTGCACGTTCTTCACATGAAACCGTGTTCCCATCAGAAAAATGTATTTCTTTATCAACTGTAGTGGTTAGGTTAGTTTGATCGACAGAAGTAGTTGCGTTCACTGATTTCGAATTGGCGTTTTCAAAGAATTTTTCAGAATGTATTACGGGTAACTCGTCTTGACTGTGTGAAGAAGTGTCTGATATGTCTAACTGATCATCAGAACTCGCGTTATTTCGATTTTTTGAAAGTTTCTTTTGACTACTACTAGGCAATTCGTAAAATTCACCTGCTTTCTTACTACGTGTTACTATTTGTTTAAAGACATTTCAATTTAATGGATAGAGAACTAAAAATACATAATACCGGAATTCTAAATGCAAATATTAGACCACCACGCATTTCAAAATATTTTAAAGGATAGCAGAATTTCAAAAACCAACCCCCAACAACCAAAACCTTGTCCTACCGACTGCGCCAAAATTTTCAACCCTCTGTAACGTCCCAGGATGTTAAATGAACGTTAAGATAGGAAGAAGGACACTATGTGTTCTGTAGTAAATACAGTCAATAGTACCCTTAAGGACAAGTTTTGGAATTGTTGGAAGGTTTAAACAAAGTATAAAAAAATTCATTAGTCACAGACTATAACAATACTTAAAATATACCATATAAATCAAATTATAAAAAATTATAAATTATATTCGTTTTTTGAACATCAATAATTTTGGGTTTGGGTGGATCAGGACCCTTAGGAGTAGGAATTTTACGGGGAAGGTTAACATTTTTCTTTTTTAGAGAATGAGGAGGGGAAACTGGGAATAAACAAACAAAATCTGGGACAGGAATTTCCTCCGAACGAAGCGGAGTGCGAGGCGGTCTAATATTTAATTTTTTCCTATTTCTACGTAAGAACTTTTTTGCTTCTAGTACATTTTTCTCCCGACAGAGGCGGTTAGGAGAGTGTAAATGGAGCCCGTGCTCCGACAATAGTCCCTCAAGAAATCGGTGCTGGGACCTCAACTTCAGAATTTGTTCTCTATCCACTTTAAAAAGGAAAGAAACTAATTTAAATAAAACTGAATAATAAAACCTAATAGTTATAATTAAAATTTATTACTCATTAAAAGAATTAAAATAAAAAAAAAATAAAATAGAAGAAACCTCGTAGGAGGTAATATTAAAAATGGACATTTTGAATTAACAATGGAAAGTGAAGTTATTGTAAATTATTAAGTATTATGACGATAGCACTATTGAATGAAAAGTCCATAAATTACAAATTATTTTAATAAACTAAGTATACAGTTAAAGGTACAATAAGAACTTTTAATATTTATTTAAAAGAAAGGAAGTGTTCCTTTATGGACTCTTAAAACATAATGCCAATTTAATTATTAAATTATCTTATATTGACATCATGCATACGTATAAATGAATATACGCATGCACTGTTATTAATTTTATATCATATTAAATAAAAGACGTTAGTTAAAAGTGTTATATTATTTGAGAGTATTTGGACCATGCTGGGTCCACCATACCCAGAAAAACAACCTGATTCAACAATCAAATTAATTTATAACCAATTTGATCAGATTACTGAATTCACCTGCAGGTATCGTTACCGAAAGCGTAGCTCGCACTTACGTGCGGCCGGCTACCTCGTTGCTGGTGAATTCCAGGTTATTCCCGGTTCAAATAATTTATCTTAAAATTATTTTTAGTAGAAAATAAAAAATAAAAAAAATAAAAAAAAAAATATAAAATAATTCACTTACTTTTTAAAATTAAGATTATTAATTTTAATACGGCCCAACTGTATTGTGGCACTTGGTTGGCTATGGCACTTGGTCGGCTGTGGCACCAGATTGGTTGTGGCACCAGATTGGTTGTGGCATTCGATTTGTTGTGGCACTCAGTCACTAGTGACACTTAACCAACTTGGCACTTGGCACTAATACTTATTGGTTAAGATTGAAACTTACGTTTCAATCAACGAATTAAAACTGATCGATTTGGATTTTTGGCGGGTTTATATACTGTCTATCAAGGTTTTCATCTATTTGATATTCATTTTCTAGAACTTTCTGATAATTTATGCATAAAAGATGATTTTTACAATTTAAAGGTTATTGTTATTATTTTTGAATATTAAAATTAATATCGAAATTTGCGTTATTGAATGCAAAGAATTTTAGTGCTTGTCTGATATCTGTAAGTTAAA
>JABFQB010000223.1:0-11789 GCA_022817105.1 Pseudanteris insignis
AATTATTTATATGATATGAAATCATGAATCAAATAAGAGTCATAAAAATATTATTATTAAAGTTAGAAATGATTTTAATTTTCAAACTTTTGAATTTTTATTTGCATATTTGACTACTCAAGTTTATTATACCTTCCATGATCAAATAATATGTGTAATGTTTTTACAATATCATCAACTAAATTTTTTGCATAAATTTAATTACTACATATTTTGTTATTAAAAGTTATTGTTAAAAGAAAATATCAAGGAGTTCATCTATCTCTCTTGAACAGTTGAAAAAAATGATAATTTATTCAAAACTGAGAATAAATTTTTAAAAAATCTCTATATTGCCCTCAAGTATCAGCAGAAGAATATTCTACAACTTTAAATAAAAATTTTATGTTTAACAGTCTCCAAAATCTTGAAATGAAAATTCATTCTGACAAACAAAAATTTGTTCGAAGAATTCGAAAATAATTTAGAATAAAAGTTGTATTTAAAGTTATAGAAATATTCTTGATATTGAGGATTGATACTTGAGGGTAAAATAAATCGATTTTTGGAAAATTAATTAGTAATTTTGAATGAATTAACATTATTTTAAAATGTGCGAGAGAGATAGATGAACTGCTTGATATTTCACTTTAATGTATCGTAAAGAACATTCATACCTGCTAATATTATGAACTAGATAAAATTGGATAATTTATTTTTTAATTTTCGTTTAAAGTACCACATTTAATAATTTAAATTAGCTCACAGATTTTTCAACAAAAGACCTTTCATTTTGAAGATGAAATTATATATATTAACATGATAATTTAATTCAATTAAAACATATATAATGCAAAAAGTTATTTGTTATGATACAACTTTTTTCATTTTTTTTATTTTTTATACATAATAACATCTAAATTTTTAATTATTCAAAGAACTTACCCATATTTTATGAAGGTAAAAATATGCATGTTCATATAATTTAATATTTAATCAAGTACATTTTTAACTTAAATTATTCGGAGATTCTGGACTTCTTGGCTTTTTACATAATCCAGTGAGGTGCAAGCGAGATTTCCAAAACTACAATCATTGGTATGTAATTTATTAATTTGTTTATCTCATAATTATATCTTTATAAAAATATTTATCAAGCAAATTCAATTTTGATTAAGGATGGACGAATACTACAAAAACCAATTTCGTTTGATGTTGAAAACGAAAACACAAGTATCCCGTCATCAAAAATGTTCCACTCTGTGAATTCTGATGTTAATGATATCGCTACCAGATTTTTGAATGAATATTTTGATGTATTCGATTCAAACAATAGACAAGGGCTTCTGAATGCTTACCATGAACAAGCTGTTCTAAGTATGACAGTCTCGTTTCAATGTCAACCAAGCAAGTAAGTTGAAACCAAAAAATCAATTTCATTTACATCAAAATTAATTTATCATTGAACCATATTTACATAAAAACTAATGAATTTAATTACAATTGTTTATCAGGTTGAATGCATATTTACCAGACAACAGAAATCTTCTTAAATATATTGACTCTTATAAACGCAGGAAATTACTAAAAACCGGTAAATTGCCGGTAGTATCGTTCATTTCAAGCTTACCAAAAACACAACATATCAAATCCTCTTTTACGCTAGATATTTGCTTGGTTACGGTATGTATAAAATCAAAAAAAGAAAGAATTAATCAATAGTTCATAGAATGTCCACAAATTGATTTTCATTTTTTAACAATATAACTATTGCTAAACAATTTTAATAATTCTTTTATGTTTTGATTTCTCTAAATTTAGAAAGAAATGATGCTCACTACAGTAACAGGAATATTCAAAGAATTAGATGGCAAAGAAGAGCCTTTACGTTACTTTAATAGAATTCTAGTAATTGTTCCACAAGATGCTGGTTATTGTATTATAAATGAACAATTACACATAACTCATACAGTTGAAGTACAAAATAAGCGATTTGGTGACATAGCAGCGTCGCAAGTTCCAACTCTTAATGTGGCAGGACCATCGACGCTATCATCACAAGAATTAGAAAGAATGGCAGTTACTCTCAGTCAGCAAACAAATATGAATATAGACTGGAGCGTGAGATGTCTTCAAGAATGTTCTTGGCATTTTGAAAATGCGTTAAACGCTTTTCAAAATTGTTTCAAATCTGGAAAAATACCGCCAGAAGCTTTTATTAAAACTTAAGCTTCATAAAACGTTATAAATCTAAAGATATTTATGATTAGGTTAAAATTATTACAGTTATTTGAAAAATCGATCTTTTATTTTTGTTTAAGTTTGATTATAAAGATTACTTCAAAATAAGACTATAGATTTTAATTAATTATTTTACTTGAATCTGTAATGTTAAAATTATTCAAGATAAAATTATATCTGTGATATATTGAATTATTTTATTTATGATAAATACAAAGATTAAGATTAAAACCTACATTTAAGTGACATAACAAGGAATGATGATTAGTGGTATTAATTAAAATTAATTTTAATTTGAACAATTTTAACAGCCTTTATGACTATTGAAATAATAAAACACAAAAAAAACTTTAATTTTTTTTGTAAGTGTGTAAATACATGGAGCTTCAGTTGAGTAATCAGACTAATTCATTATTATTTTTATAGCTAGATTGGATTGAGATTTTCTTACTGTTTCATAACAAAAATTTAAAGTAGTTTGTATTACTATTCATCTAAATTTTATTTATAACAGTTTTATATGTCATTGTAATTTAAATGCGTCAAGTAATGTACAATAATGAGTATAACAAAATTAAAAAATGTTAACTTAAGAATTTATGTTTTTCAAGTAAAAATCTATGCAATCAGTGTGAACATTGTAATTTTATTTTTTTATTTTTAACTCTATTTAGCAGAAACAATTCAAAGACAAATTTTTGTATTTTTTTTTAATTTACTTACATGTATTGATTTAATGATTTAAGTAATGTTACATTCAATATTTCATTATTAGTTTCACAGTTTTTGCAAAGACAAAAAAATAAACTAGAAATAACAAGAATGTTGGTGTTTATGCCATTACAAGAACAAGGCATATATGAGTGGTGTTTCCACTTCTGAATACATATATACATCACCATCACTATTTTCTGATGATTAAACCTTCAAATCGATTCGATCATGAGGTTTAGTTCTATCACAGATGGCTTTGTTGTCACAATGGCAACAATGTTTATAAAATGTCAAACAGCCTTTCAAGTTCGTGGCAGCCAACTGATATAATAATGACTATTATTGCCTTGCACTAGATTCCTAATACGGCGTTATAAAAAAATTTAAAAAAAAAAACTTAGTTAAATAAAAACAAACGGATGATTCTAAGGTCAGAATATGATGAATGATTGTTTTGCATTATTTGAATTTAATAATGCAAACACTAAAAAAATATTATACTTTGGAAAACATACAATATCATTATTTCATATTACATGCAAGTATATTTGCATAGATAAAAAAATTTGTCTTTGTGTCGTGAAAACTAAGTATATTAATTATTGAAATGTATCTTAAAAGTAAATTATACATTATAATTAACAGGCTGAATACTTGTGTTAAATCATGTTATCACAATTCAGTCACCAATCTATTAGTCTTCAACAAATACATTATACGATAAAAAAAACAAATAAAATATATATTAGATATATTATGGATTAAAAAATAATTTTATCAGTGGCACATAATTTTGTTATTAGGTTGTCAATTAATGTTAATTTTTTTGTGTGAATGATTGTGATTTCATTATCAGTAAAATGTTATGCTAAGACTTTTGCTTGTTCATTTATCTTTATTTTGTTGTTATTATTTTTTTTTTTTCAATCAATTAAATTTATTTATATTAAAAAATAATTATATAATATTCTATACACTTTAAGTTCTTATACAGTTTACATTGATCATTTAATTTGTTGTTATGTATTATTGTTAATGTCACTAGTAACGTTTTATAAAAATTTGATCATCAATGTAACTATAATTTAAATAAATTTCACACCTTTGAACAAGTTTTGAAAATGCATAAACTAATTAATTGGTTGAATTTTATGAAGTTTATAGTGTATCCGTAACAACTAGTAAAAACATCTTGGGAATGTTGAAATTACTTATATTAATTAAATATACTATATGTTACACATAATTTGACCATTTAATTGTATGATCAATGTAATGTGAATTCTAAAAACTCATTAAAATACCATTTGATCAAATATATTTATTTAATAATAAAAAAATACGTTATAAATGTGAATTGTATGAGAGTAAGAGAAATCGCAAAAAATATAGTACAAATTGAACATTGGAAAAGTTTTGCAAAATGTTTATTACTGTAAAAATCTGAAAGCATTACTATTCAATATATTTACTTGTCATAAATACTAGTTGTATATGAGTGTAGTTACTCCTTAGCAATGGAATAACTAAATTGTATTATGTATAAGTGAATTTCATGTATGTATGTATATAAAATTACATGATAATAAGGATTTTTAGAATAAAAATAAACTCAAACGTACAGTCACTTTCACTAATAGTAAGTTTTGTTCAAAACAGCTATTACAAAAATTATTATATGTTCTTAATAATTGTAGTACTCTGGAAATAATTTACTAAGCATCTAATAATAAATAAATTGAATTGAATACATTAAAATAAAAAAAAATGTTTGATAAGGCTCTTTGAGTATACTGAACATTCGGAGTGTGAGTGCGAGTAAAATAAAAAAAAAAACGTAATGTAAAGCATATTGTCGATAACTAAAATTATATAAATAAAAATTCAAATCTAATGAAACTTTTTGTTTTATTTTATTCTGATGTACGATAGATTATATGATTTTATACAGAGAATTTATTAATATAGATTTTATTTTTTATCTAGGTTTACATATTCTGTATGATAACCAGAAAATATTCAGTTTTACCGTAAAATTTTTTAACATAAGCAATTACCTGAGATATGAGAATAATTATAGGCCATAGGTAGATAGTAGTTAAGATTAAGATTATGATAAAAACGAGTCTGAGATATTAATATACTCCAAATGAAATTATTTATATCGATTCTGTAGATATATTTTTCTTAATAGGGAAATACTATCGGTATGTAAGAAAATAAACTTTAGATTATTATTTTAGTTGATATCTAAGATTTTTTAATTTTAATTATGCTATACTAAATATAAATACAGTTAGACTATATTTTCTTATAATTTCAAATTAATAAATTTTCAAGTAAACAAATAAAATTTAAAACAAAAATTGTTGAATTCTTTGGATAAGAAATAAAATTATACTTTTATGTGTGCTAGCATATTTTGGTAATTAATTTAACTTAATCTATAAATAAATGAACAATTTTTATTTCTTTAGATTTATTTACGAAACCATTTTCATCGTAAATTAGAAAAAATAAATAAATAATATGAATTTTTCTTAAAATATAAATTAAGTGTCACTAAAATCAGGAATTTAGATCTGTTAATGTAAAATTATTAAAAATATAAACGCTGATAATTCTGACACACAGCGATTATTTTGACCACTAGAGATTTACTCTTAATTAGATCGGATTAATAAAAAGAAATGAAAATTCAGTTTTATGTACAACTTTTTTATAAAAAAAGTTTTTCTTTGTTGTCAATAATTCATTAAATGAAAGTGATTTGGAACAGAATCATGAAATATTAAAAATTAAAGATTTTTTATTATATCGCGCAAAAATATTTTTCAATATTTATAATTTTTTAAGTGGTTCAAATATTTATTTTATTTCGTTTGAAATTATTACGAGGCATTTGATGAAGCATTTCGTTCAGATAAAGGTTGTATATTATGTCCGGTGTTGAATCCTCTTCCACCATGTCTATTTCGATTTTTTTTGGGACCGGTTATTTGAGGTGTATTTTCGAGCTTCGTCTGAGATTGCAAGACAGAACTACTTATAGTACCCGATTCTGATCCCTAGAATGAAAAAAATTATGTATTCATTTTACAATTATAATTGAATAAAATACATGGACAGAACTCTAGAGGTATTTTTGCAAAAGTAAAAAACGTGGTGCTTTTATAAACGATCATTTGCGAGATATTTCAGTTGTTCAAGATAAAAAGATATCAAGATATTGCAGATTACACAGAATATAAAAAATACCTTACGCTCTGGGATTGGGATTTTACAGTGTTTGCTTTTTCGTTCAAGTATTAAAATTTAAAAATTCAAATTTCGAGCTGTTGAAAATATTTGTATTGTGACTCCAGTGATATTCATCATTTTTTGCCGACAACGCAAACCATTCAAGTAAATTTAACAGTTTTATACAGAGTGACCCATTTTAATTAATCCACTGGAATATCCGGACAAATATATATTGTAAAAAAAAAATTTTCAAATAGAAGTTGCCAACTGTTGGGTTGACTTTGCAATTCGCAATAGAAACCCCTGTTTTTTATCGCAGATTCACATCCCTAACAAAAAAAAATCTCGGTTTTAATGCAGAATTTCTTTTTGTATCTGTGACAGATGACGCAATATTTGCAAAAAACTAAAATGTTACTTGTAGACTTACAAAATCAAATCGGCATCTCTAGAGACTGCAAGTATTTGAAATCTGCAAAATATCACCCGTACCATGTATCTTTCAATCAAGCATTGGTTGAGCAGGATCATCATGAACGGCAATTATTTTGTCAGTGGGCCATACAGCATAATCAAAATGACGAAAGTTTTTTCAAATTTAAAAATTTTTTTGATGAGGCCTCATTTCGCAGTGATGATTATTAAAATAGTGATGATGATGGTTTATTAAATAGACATAATAGTCACCATTGGTCGCATGTAAACCCTCATTGGATGCAGGAGGTCGATAACCAACACCGCTGGTCTGTAAATGTGTGGTGTGGTATTGTCAACGGCAATTTAATAGGTCCATATTTTTTTAAGGGCACTGTTACGGGCATTCGTTGCCTAAACTTCTTTCGTGATATCCTTCCTTTTTTAATGGAAAATGTAGACCTAGATACAAGGATGAGAATGTGGTTTCAGCAACATGGTGCTTAACAGCTCCCGACTTTTTCTTGTGGGGCTATCTAAAAGATACAGTCTATCGTGAAAGACCAACTTCAAGGGCCGATATGTTACAACGGATACGAACAGGGTGTAACGCCATTCCAGAAAAAACGGTAAGCACTTTCAAACGTCGAATTCGGTTGTGTCAGCAAGTGTACAGTTTGAAATTTCAGCATTTGATCGCCTATACGTCTGTTAAAAAATCAGTTTTTTCAGGGCTACGATGCACGAAATCCGTCCGTGCAACCTCTTGGTGGTATACATCGAATAACGCTAATAACGGCTGTGAATCTTAAGGTACATTTCTATTTGGTACATGCTAGTAAGAAGTTACTGGCCCAACAAACCCTGTTTTGTAAGTCTACAAATTATTTCGATTGTTTGCAAATATTGCACCATCTATCTCAGATCAGAAAAAAAATTATAAAATAAAACCGAGATTTTTTTTGTTAGGAATGTGAATCTGTGATAAAAGAAAGGGGTTTCTATTGCAGATTGCAAAGTTGACCCCTCCCCCTGCCCCCCGAGGGGTGAGAGAGGAAACAAAATAATTTCACAAGGTGGCCCCCACAAAATGAGGCAACTTCTATTTCAAAATTTTTTTTTGTACAATATATATATATTTGTCCAGATATTCCAATAAATTAATTAAAATGGGCCACCCTGTATATACTTTATGACTTTATCTTGCAAATAAATGCTTTTTTATTTTTATTATAATTAAAAATGTGAATATCATTACCGGTTGATTTCATCATAATCGTTGGTAAAAAAAATTCTAAGTGAATAAATCAGAGTGTGGTAATCGAGTCACTGTTGACTAACGAGTTTAATGAATCGGATGACAAATACAATACAGTTTTCCTAATTAAACTCAGTATAATTTTCAAACATTCGCGTAAACATTATTGTCCGGGGACAAAAGTGTTGTTTGTTTTAATTTTAACGGCCCTTTAACGGCCTTAGAATCTAGAGCATCCATTATGTATGCCGCTAATTAAAAGCCTTACCGTTCAACGAGCTGCCCTTGCATCAGCATTACAAACTTCCGTCGAAACTACAGCTTCGAGCTCCGAAAATGCATTCCATACAATGGTTTTGTTTCATCAACTACGGTAATGCTGATTAAATGAGTTTGTTTAGTTGCTTTGCTGTAAGAAATTGTCAATTTTCACTAAGAAAAGTTAAAAAACTACATCATAAGTTTTGGAATTTCAAAAATAATTTTGGATATCAATAATGGTTACATATGGTAGCCCATTATAACGTTACGAATATTTTAAGTAAACGACATATTAACTCTAAAAAAATTTTCTACTTGTCTCTAATGGGTTAATCATAACAAACAAAAATCCACTGAAGTACAAAAGACCAGTTTCACGGTCAATATTAGGCTTGCCAATAAACCTTGTTCAAACATGTTATGTTCAGTAGTATGCAAGTTCGAACATGTTCGAACAGTTCAAAAGGTTCGAACTTGTTCGTACTCTGATACCCATGTAAAAATTGTATATATGTCCCATATATGCATATATGCCACATATATGGAACATTTTCATGTACGATTCATAAATGGCAATATATGTAGCACTTATGAGATTTATATGAAGCATATATGTGGGGAAATATATGCATTAAGTATCACGGTGAAAATACGTACAACGATAATTTGGTTTTTGATATGGAGAATAATTTAAACATTTACGTATCTGATGTCTAATATATATCTGACGTAATATTTTCATTATATACAGATAAAATTTTACGTAACATTTAGATTATGTAATATTTCCGTTGTGTACATAAAAACATAATATATTTAGTTTAATATATCTTGATAATTCACAAATAATTAAAATTATTATTCTTATATTAATAATTATTATTCGAATAGACTAATTTAAATTTTAATAATTAATAATTATGATATTATTTTAAGTTATTCATTAACTTAAAACTATAAACATTAATATTTATGTTCATAACATTGAAAATTCACACATTAACATTGAAATGAACTTCCAAACTTCACATTAACATTGTAATTATATTTTACAACAACTTTTGCAGTGTAAATTACAATGAATAAGAAGTATTTTATTTCTGTTAATCGATTCTGATTTAAGAATTTTTATGTAATTATTAGGCATGTTAATGAACCCTGTTCGAACATGTTTAGATCAGTACTATAAAAGTTCGAACATGTTCGAACAGTTCAAAAAGTTCGATCGTGTTGAACTTTAATAGTTCGATCGTGTTCAAATTCTGATACCCATGTAAAAAGTTTATGCATATCCCATATATGCACGGAAAAAAATAACTTAGAGTTACTGTCAAATTTCTGATAAAATCACTCATATTGTTATGACACTTCCAAATCTACTAAACGTGGTATTGTAATGATTCCTAAACAAGTTTGACTGTCTCAGTATTGCCAAAATTGTTAAACTGTCTGATTGATTTAACCTACACGGCATTAGAAAAACAACGTTATTCAAATTGATATAATGGTTAATCCAAACTTGGCAATTCGTTACTGATGTTACAGACACATGTATTATTTAGTTTTAATGTAGCATTTATCACTGTCACATATTAAATAAACGAAGGAATAATTTTTCCACGCGTGTATTAATGTAATTCATAGTTTATTTTTTTCCGTGTATGTCCGCAGTTTTACTATATTGAGAAATATTGTAATAATATTACATGGATATTGTTTAAAATTATAGAAATATTGTTTAATATCACTTTTCCTCTAAGTTTTTTGTTTCCAGAAATATCTAAAATAATAATTTTCTAACTTTGAAAAAACTATTTTTTACAATAAAATAATACAAATTTTATGAATATTCTATTGTAATATTACTGTAGCATTGTACAATATTGCAACAATATTATATGCACGCTGTTGAACAATATGGAGCAATATTATAGTAATATTTTAGTAATATTGCAATAATGTAAAATATTCTGCAATATTGCGTGTTTATTTATTGGTAATCTACCCAATTTGGAATATATATTTCAATAAAAATTCGGTTTCTTAACGACTGATTCATTATGGATTATTTCTTCTTGAGTTTGATTTTGTGCCGTTACGCAAAATTCATATTTATTAACTTTTCATACATATAAAATAATTGCAACGATTATAAATACACTGAGAGAAAATTTGTATGAAAAATTGTATGAAAATTTAATATATTAGTAGTACTTTGAGGACCTCACTGGAAAACGTATAAAAATTGCTACGAAACGTAGTAAATATTCATCAAATTATAGTAAGAATACCTTAAATTCTTTTTCAATTTAATATGTTACATAGTAATTTTTATACATTTTTCAGTTATGTCCTCAAAGTAGTACTTAACATAGTAAATTTTCATACAATTTTTCTCTCAGTGTAATGACAAATAAAAAATGCGTGTGACTAAAGAATAAAAAAACTGTAATAATTCAAACCTTGCTGTAAAATTCGAGTGTAATTGCAACTAGCCCATATGGATTAATTTCAAAAATCTTATTGCACCTTAGATGAAAAATGAGTAGTATTTTTTTCACAGGTTCTTCCATATCCATCCAGCAAGAGTTGTAGCTGAATTAATAAATAGTGTCAACTTACTTCTAAGATATGCATACACTGTCAAAACAATCTATTTAAACTCAATTTATTTAGTCGAAACAAGTCGATTTCTACTTATAAGTAGCATCTATTTAAGATAAGTATTAAATTATTTTCACAGCGTACACCCTTAAAAAATATCTTTCTACAGTAAGATTATTTCATCTTAAAATATTTTAGCAAAAAATAAAAAAACATTCATTAAGGAATGTTAAGGAAGGTTAGGTTAAGGAATTTACTGCATTTAATTTCATGTAGAATTAAATTAAAATCAATATTTCAACCTTAAATTCTGAAAATTTTTTGGAATTGACAATAAAAATAAAAACTTTCAGAAGTGAAATGAAAATCATTTTATTTAAACTTTTCTCTCAGTGTAAAGATCTTGATGGTATTGATTGCATTCAGTTACTTTTTGAGCTCTGATCAATACTAATATGCAGTATGGTAATTTTTATGGAAACGAAATTTTTTATGTAGATTGTTATGCTAAGGAAAGAAACCTAGTTGAAATTTGAAATAATTAGAGTGTAACTTGTGAGTTACCATCGTGTCGTGTGTAGCCATTAGGAAAAAAACCACTGGCCCAGCTAAGGCCCAGAACTGGTGCCGGAGTTACCAGTACTAGCAAATTTGTAATCCGGTACAGTGCCAGAACTGAAACTATGACTGGGCCAGTACTGGTTAACTAACGTGCCAGTACTGGTTAACTAATTGTAAACGTTATATGAATACCGATACTGGACAAGTAGCGGCACAACTCTGGCTGTAAAATTAACCAGCTCTGTTTGAACTCCGGTATACTACTGTCCCAGTTGTGAGACAGTTGAACGAGTACTGGGTCCGGTTAATTGACCGTAGTTTGGTAACCAGTACTGTGCCAGAATTGGCCCTTTTGTTTGACCCCGGCATTTTCCTATTGGGTAAAGCTAAAACTAGTGAAAAACTTGCAAAACGCAAGTAATTCGTGAGTTATTCACAAGTAACTAAATTTTTTACGAGAAACTTGTGAATTACTTGCGTTTTGCAAGTTTTTCACTAGGTTTAGCATTACCAA